>CAUYNB010052744.1:0-23272 GCA_963574225.1 Lagothrix lagotricha | reverse complement strand
TCAAAGGCCTTCTCTGCATCTATTGAGATAATCATGTGGTTTTTGTCTTTGGTTCCATTTATGTGATGGATTACATTTATGGATTTGCATATGTTGAACCAGCCTTGCATCCCCAGGATGAAGCCTACTTGGTCATGATGGATAAGCTTCTTGATGTGCTGTTGCAATCTGTTTGTCAGTATTTTATGGACAAAGAAAATGTGGTACATATACACCATGGAATACTACGCAGCCATAAAAAACGATGAGTTCGTGTCCTTTGCAGGGACTTGGATGAATCTGGAAACCATCATTCTCAGCAAACTGACCCAAGAACAGAAAGCCAAGCACAGTATGTTCTCACTCATAGGTGGATGTTGAACAATGGGAACACATGGACTCAGGGAGAGGAGCATCACACACAGGGGACAGTTGGGAGGGGTAGGGGAGGGACAACAGGGGGTGGGGAGGGAGGGGAGGGTGGGGAGGGATAACATGGGGAGAAATGCCAGATATAGTATGCACCAGAAGTAAAATAAATTTAAAAAAAAAAGAAAATCAGTTATAAAATTAAAAAAAAAAAGAAAATGTTTTTGTTTGTTATTTTTGTTTGTTTTTTTAGAAAACTGGGAAATGGGCTTTCTTTCTCAAATTTTTTTTTAATATATATTTTATTGTGTTTTACGTTTTGGAGTACATGTGAAGAACATGCAAGATTGTTGCATAGGTACACACATGGCAATGTGGTTTGCTGCCTTCCTCCCCTTCACCTATATCTGACATTTCTCCCCATGTTATCACTCCCCAACTCCCCACTCCCCCGCTGTCCCTCCCCTATTTCTCCCCGACAGACCCCAGTGTGTGATGCTCCCCTCCCTGTGTCCATGTATTCCCATTGTTCAACACCCACCTATGAGTGAGAACATGTGGTGTTTGATTTTCTTTTTGTTTTAACAAACCTGTACCCAACTCCTAATCGTCACACATATGATCCTGCAAATCAAAATTCTACCAATCAGCAGGCAGGGGTTCACATCTCTGCAACAACTTCCCTTACTTGATATACAGACGAACCCCATACCTGCAAATAGTACCTGAGTGTGGGCACCAATTCCAGCTCTTTCCATAAAATTCAGTGCGAGGGTCCTCATGGGTAAGGTGGCTTCCTCATTTGAATACAGATTCTCACACTGGGATAGCCATACCTCTGAAGATGGCTTTTGAAGGACCAAACAAGCCATTGAGTTCTGCCACTGAATTCCTGTCATTTCAGAACAGAGGGTCTGTGTGGCTTTTTTTTTTTTTTCCTCCCCTGTCCTATTTCAGGGAAAGGGAGTTCAAAGTAAAGGGGCCCTTTGCAAAACACGACCTTGAAGATGGACCCATCCTGGGTCTTTCATTTGGGGGCCGGTTCCCGGGCTGACAGAACTTTGACTCTGTAAATGAGTAAGAACCTAAATGTGTCACAGAAAATCCTTCCTGGTCCATAGACTCAATGAAGCAAATATGAGGTGTGGTTGATCATCGCGAAGTTTCTAAGAGTAAAAGAGAGAAAGCGAAAAAGTACATCTTGTTCTCTTCAGCTCAGGGGTTGGGCTGAAATTCCATCTCCACATAAAACTTCAGAAATGGCCCCTGCCCTGGGACAGTAGCCAAAATAACAAAATAGCTGAGAAACTCCTTTTACTCTGAAGGCCAGTCCTTTCCCCCTGGGAAGCCCCTCTTTCCTTTGGAGGAGGGAGGCAAAGCTCATGGCTGGACTGGAGCTTCCAGAAAGTTCAACAGCAACACGGAAGCCGCTCCCCCTTGCTCTGTCTCCAGGGTCTGTCAAAGGTGGCCACACCTTCCCTCCCAACAGCTTCTTCTCGTTGCTTCTGTGACTGTTTTTTTTCTGCCCTGTCCCACCTCTGTGACTGTTTTCTGCCACCTTTGTTAATCCTTCCCCTTGCTGGCCCCAATTTCAAGTGTCCCCTGAGACTGGTAACTGATTGCTCTGTTCCAGGAGGTTCCTTGGCTCCAGTCAAGGCTTCCTGACCACCTCCCACATTCCCAGCTGGACACCTCCTCAGCAGGTCCCACCCTGCACATGCTCCTCTTTAAACCGGCTGGCTTCCCAGCCCCTAGCCCTCTGAGGCCAGCACCCTTTCATAGGCATCTGTGTGTGTTTCCCAGAGTTGTAAAGAGCCACAAACCAGGGGGCTGAAGATCACAGAAACTTTATTCTTTCACAGTTCTGAAGGCCAGAAGTTTGCGAGCAAGGTGCTGGCGGAGTTGGATGCTCTGAGGGCTTCCAGGGGTTTGCTGGCCATCTGTGTTTGCCACCTCTGACCTCATCTCCACACATTCTCCGTGTGTGTCTGTGTCTCCAAATTTCTCCTTTCTGTAAGAACACCATTCATATTGGATTAAGGCCCACCCTAGTGACCTCATTTTTACTTGATTACCTCTGTAAAGACACTGTCTCCAAATAAAGTCACATTCTTAAGAACTGGTTTGAACTTCAAGACAGAAATATTCCTTTCCAGGGAAAAGTGAATCAGGATTCGACAACACCCAGGTGAGAAAACTGAGATGGAGCTTTGCGTCCTCCTGCTTCCTGCTCCCTAATGCCAGCCTTAGCCAAGGCTCCCAGCATCTGCCACGTCCCCTCTCCAGCCTGCACCTTCACCTCCAGGAAACCTCTTCCCACTGACCTGTCTTCCCCCAGCCAATCATCTGCAAAGTGCTGTAGTGCCCAAATCATAAAAAACCGGTTTTGTTGCATTGCTGGAATTATTGTTGCATTGCTGTGGGTGCTCAAGGACAGACACTGGCTCCCACTCCGGAAAGCAAGTCAGAAGCTTCTGCCTCCCCTCAACCACTCCCATCCTCCCTGGAAGGCGGCCGCACTCAGGAGCTAGCCAGTTCTCCTGAGCCTCATGGCAACTTCTCACATCTGAGTCCCAGCTAGAGTTCAACCTAAGTCTCCCTTCTTCAGTGACATCCTCCTAATGCTTAGCTGTGCCTTCTTAGAACTTTACCTGGGGACCAACTCAATGATTGCAGAGTGAACAATGGTGCCAAGGCCAGGGCTCTGAGCCTGCAGGGAACTTACTAACTGTTCTAGTGTGTGGCTGCACCCAGCCTCCCGCTTCCTTGAGGGGCTGAGACAGCACAATAGCCTTCTCTAGCTCACCAGAACAGAAGAGGGGTCTGGAGGCCCCCAGGTCATCACACCTTCCATGCCCTGAGGCCCAACGTTCTTTTCAAAGCAGTGTTGTGTTGTTGAGCTCCACCTCCACAGGAGTGATTGAGATCTTTGGGGAGGGCTGGGGGCAGCCATCAGGTGCCTGGGTGGGTTTGGTCATGATCCCTAGATAGGGACCTACATGTGCCTCCCCCACCCAACAAAGGAATGATTCATCATCTCAAAGTGCCACCCTCAGAGGGTAAGGACTTAGCCCTAGCCAGAGTACAGCGTGCTGTGAAAACTGGCTCAGGAGAGCCATAACCTATAAGCTTCCTGATTCCCTTTAGCAATGGGAAGGTCACTGGCCAAAGGATGTCCTCAAGGTCAAAAGGCGTTGTCTATCCAAGTACCCTCTGCAACAGCCTCAGGCAGAGGCCATTTCTATTTGGACACCTGCAGCCCTTAGTGACCCAGAGATGCTGCCTTGAAGTGAAAATGCAAAGCAATCTGAAGTCCCCAGAAGACAGATGGGTGCTGGCCTCTCTCGGCTCATAATGAAGCCCCTGACTGTGTACTGGAGCAGAAAAAGACACAGGAGCTGCTGCCGCTGGGATCTGGGCAGAAGGCAGCAGAAAGGCACAGGGCTGTCCCTGCGTGACGAACTCACTGAGACCTGTGCTTGTGTGAGGGATGGTCCATACAAGTACTGAAGGTCCACCTCACGAGCATCAGCCACCTCAAAGACCAGCACAGGTGGAGGACCAGCCTCCAGACAGGTCAGCTCTGCATCAGAGACAGGCCTGGCCAGGACCAGCTGCAGGATTTGCAGGCCCCACTGCAAGATGAAAATGGGGGATCACTGGTTGGAAAACGACTAAGAACGTCAAGCCGGCGACAGCAGAGCATTAGACCAAGAATGGGCCCTTCTAAGTGCAGGGTCTTGTGGGACAGCTCAGCGGTCACCCCACGAAGCCAGCCCCAGACCCCACACGTGGAGGAACTCACTGCTCAACCTAAGCCATCCCCTGAGGGAGGCCCAGTCACACCAGGGCTTTCCTGAAGCCTCTTCCAGTGGGATTCCCACACCTTTCCTCCCAGAAAGGCCCTGCCTTCCTCTGGGAAGGGGCCTGGGATGTTCCCTTATAATAACCTGTCAAGTGAGCATTTGGGGAATGGGTTCTGTATTTGTGTTATATGGAATAAACATGTTCTTGGGAAGAAACTAACTCCAGAGCTCAGCTCCTGCTTTAAACAAGTGACCTGTCCTGTAGCTAGGTAAGTGAGAGGCATGCGGGGTTGGGAGCCATCACTTTGAGGCCAGGACAGGGGCTGGGGGAAAAGTGACTCAGTGAGTACAGGTCCGCAGCTGAATCTAAGGAAGTAGGATTCAGACAAAGACAGGGTGAGTGAGTCTGCTAGGAGGAAGATAAGACAGACCCCAGGACCCAAGGACTCAAGGTAGGCATGAATCTGACTGTGTTTGGCAGAGTGGGATGGTGGTGGCCACGTAGAATGAGAGGGAACTGGAGAATCACTGGGCGACAGTACTGACCAAATGAACCAATGAACTGTGTAGCCAAGGAACACTACCGTGTGTGTGTGTGTGTGTGTGTGTGTGTGTGTGTGTGTACAGAATCTGATGCTTTTATGATGGAGAATGGTTGGAGACTATGAGAGACGGTGGCAGGATGGCATCAGGGTTGTTTGCTCTGGTTTTACAGCCAGACAGCTTAACTCAAATCTAAGCATAGTCACTTTCTAGCTGGGCAATCTTGGCAAAATTCTGGGCCTCGGTTCCTTCATCTGTAAAATGGGAATAGAAGTAATAGCCATATTTCGGGGTTGTGTGTGAGGATTAAATGGATTAATACATGTGCTTTGGTGCTGGGACATACTAAATACTCCAGAGATATCCCCAATGATTGCTTGTTAAGTTGTAATTACTGCAGGACCCGAATCCTGAGGCATGTTATTGTCTGAGAGCTCTGGGGGTGGAAGGATTACACAACTGTGCTGGTAATTGCTACTTTGTGAGTGTTAAGAAGTGTGCACGTTGGGGCATTCCCACTGACAAGGGACTCCCACACACACAGTCCATTTCCCTACAACGTTGTAACCAGTCTTCCAGATCCTTGACCACTCAGAGGAGCACCTTGCACGTTTCAAAAAGTGACTTCCTGAATACACATCTGCTGGGTTTTCCTTCCTCCAGGTCTTCTCTGTTTCGTTTTTCTCATCTTACTTTAAGCCTCTTGAGCATATTAACAAGGCTGAGAAAATTTCCCCGGTCCTTTTTAGCTGCAACATGATTCAGCATACTTCTGATCATCCTCTTAGGCTGATATGTGGGTTTTCTTGACATTTTTCGGGACCTAGTTTGATGTGTTTGTCCTGTGAAACTTACTGTGACACCGGAAGCAGATTCTGTGATTAACTATAGTGTTGTGCTTTTCTCTAAAGCCACAGTCATATTACTGGGTATGTGTCATTCATTTGGAATCTCTGGGGACTGTGTTGCACCTTATAATCTAAAAGCCAGAATTCAGATGAAGTCTAATTCTCATAAGAACAGCAAGTTGGATGCTGAGAGATGTTCAAGATCACAGAGCAACTCAGAGATAAAATTGACATTTGATTTCCAAAATTCTAATATATTCGACATCATGAAAGAAGAAAATACCAGCCAATACATCATGGCCCAGCGACTTTGTTATAGTGGAGTTAAAACCCACAGATGGCCAGGCACAGTGGCTCATGCCTGAAATCCCAGCACTTTGGGAGGCCAAGGCGGGTGGATCACCTGAGGTCAGGAGTTCAAGACCAGCCTGGTCAACATGGCATAACCCAGTCTCTACTAAAAATATAAAACTGAGCTGGGCATGGTGGTCCATGCCTGTAGTCCCAGCTGCTTGGGAGGCTGGGGCAGGAGAATCACTTGAACCCAGGAGGCAGAGGTTACAGTGAGCAGAGATTGTGCCACTGCACTCCAGCCTGGGTGACAGAGCAAGACTCTGTCTCAAAAAAACAAAACAAAACAAACAAACAAAAACACAGATTATCAGAATCACACTCTTGTTCTGTGGTGTGTGGAGCATAGCTGAGTCTTTCTCGGATGCCTGGCATGGGAGGAGAGGCAATAGGACTGGCTCTGATAATGGTGAATGCTTGCCTTGTTTTGTGTATTACTTCCTTCTATAAGGGTGATCAGGCTCTCAATGGGAAAGAGGAACAAGGAACATTAAAAAGATAATTATTCCTAGAAATATGAAGAGGGGCCAAGACTTAGAAGACAATAAGGAATGACTGACTGTCAGCGTTGTTAGGGACAATTAGGAAATGTTATACCATCTGCAAATACCTAATGTCTGAAATATTTTGGCAAAACTGAAATAAATAGATTTGAAGAACACAGTTGAAGGACTCATGCTGTCTGATTTCAAGGATGACTATAAAGCTATGGTAATTAAGACCATCTGGTATTCACCTAAACATAACAAACAGATCAATGGGTTAGACAAGAGTCCAGAAACAGACTCACACCAATATCATCAATTGACTTTTAGCACAGGTGCATAAACAATTTGATGCAGAAACGGGAGTCTGTTCAACAGATGTTGCTGGGCAATTGTATATCCACATGCAAAAGAAGATGAACTCAGCAGGTACCTCATACCTGATACCAAAGAATGATTTAAACTGGATTACAGACCTAAAGATACAACATAAACTATAGAACTTGACAAGAAAACTTCACAGCTGTTAGGATTTCGGTATTTGTCTCTGGAGTAATCTATTCACATCAAATCATGTCATGCTGTGTATGTTGTGTCTGTAACCAGCTTTTTGCCACTTAGCACTGCATTTTTCCATGTTGTTACTGTTCCTCCTGCCTCTTCACTGATCCTGACTCTGCCAGGCCATCCTCTGGGCTCTGATCTAGAGGAACGCTGTAAGGCAGAAGCTGCATAAAGAACCTGGCCTCGGTGAGTGGGAATCCAGAAACACACTTGGCAGTCCAGCTCATCTCTCCCATGGGGTGGCCTTGGGATGAAGAACATGGGCTCTCCTGCAGTGACAAACCTCAGAACTGTTGGAAAGTCATGTACCTCACAGAATCCAGAAAAGAAAACAGAAAAAGAGAGCTGTGATTCACGAGTCACCTGTGGCAGCATGGGGACCAGAACCTCTCTGACATCAAGAGGAGCTTTTTCCTTGGCCCCATTGCACGTGTTTTCCAGAACCACAGCAACCTGTGATGTCTGTGTCTGTGCCCGTCACTGTCTTATTTAAGAAAACCCCAAACCACATAAATTGTGATAAACAAAAGTATTTTGAATTCCACCCGTTAGGCTTATTACTACATAAAAAATCATGCCCTGGATGTAAGTGGGTTGACACTGTTGAATTCATGATAGGAAATGGTCTTCTGACTTCCTTCTGGAGGAGAGGTCTGAGAGGGAGGGAGTGCTTTGACCTGAGTCCAGGGAGAACAGAGATATAGTTAGCTTCTCATAAGCATGAGCTGCTGGGATTGAGTCAGACCAATTCTACTCTTCTGTGTGTCCTAGGACATCACTTTATCTATATTTCCTGTCTGTTTCTCCTGAATGTGAGATTTACTCCATGAGAACAGGAGCTGGGCCACATCTGTCTCATTTTTATTTTCCTGCATTCCAAATATCAAGCACAATGCCTGACATCCCACAGGTATGAAATAAAAATGTATTGAATGTCAATGAATGAACGAATGAATAGATGTATGTATGGACAGATGGATGAATAAAATGGAAGGGTGGTGAATAGGCAGATTGGTAGGTGGATGAATGGATTGGTGGATGAGTGGATGGATGGATTCGATATGTGGATGAGTAAGATGGAGAATGGATGGATGGAAGGATGAGTAGATGGATTGATGGACAGATGGAAGGGTGGATAGATGGAAGGATGGATGAGTGAATGGGTAGATTAATGAGTGAGTGGATGGATGGATGGAACAGTGGTAGGGTGGATGGGTAGATGGTAGATGGAAGAGTGGATGAGTGAATGGATAACATGAGATGAGATGGTATGACTGTTTGTTGGTTCCATAGTTCAGTTTGGGTGCTTTTTTTTTTGAAACTGAGTCCCACTGGATTGCCCAGGCTGGAGTATGCAGTGGTGCAATCTCGACTCACTGCAAACTCCACCTCCCAAGTTCAAGTGATTCTCTTATCTCAGCCTCTTGAGTAGCTGGGACTACAGGCAACCACCACCATGCCTGGTTAATTTTTGTATTTTTAGTATAGATGGGGTTTCACCATATTGGCCAGGGTGATCTCAAACTGCTGACCAAAGGTGATCTGCCTGCTTTGGCCTCCCAAAGTGCTAGGATTATAGGCTTGAACCACTGCGCCCGGCCTGGGTACTTTATTGAAGTGATGAACTGAGGTTTTTTTCTCACACATTCCACACATCAGGCTTCTGTTTAGACAATGTTTGCTCTTAGTCACGAGAGGGACCAGGTAATGAGCCCTCCTCTTATCTCTCTTTATTCTTTGTAAAACCCCCAAAGTTGCTCATTAACGACAACAATAACAAATATATATATATATATATATATATATATATATTGGAAAAACCCTGCAGGGGCCTCCATCTTGTTGGGATTCATCTACCAAGCAACCTGCATTTGTCCATCAGGGTCACAAATGGATGTTCTTGGGCCAGGGGTCGGGAAAGGGCCTCCCATATTTCAGCCCTGAGATGATGTGATTCCATCCCCATTGCGAGGCCCCAGCCCCCACTTACCCAGGGGCCCAGTGAGCAACCTTCTCCCTCACAGAAGAGCCTGTGGGCCTGTCCCCTTCCATAGCTGCTGGCTTGCTTCCTTTCTCACCTAGAGAAAAATGTATAGCGAATCAAAGCCAAAGAAAATAAGCCATAGGGTCATTTCCTGGTAACATGAAATTAATGGTAATATGAGATATGGCTTCTCTTGAGCTTTTTAAGAAGTTGAAGCCCAGGCACAGTGGCTCATGCTTGTAATCACTTTGGGAGGCTGAGGTGGGTAGATCACTTGGGGTCAGGAATTTAAGACTAGCCTGGCCAACATGGTGAAACCCTATGTCTACTAAAAATACAAAAATTAGCCAGGCGTGGTGGCAGGTGCTTGTAGTCCCAGCTACTCGGGAGGCTGAGGCAGGAGAATCACTTGAACCTGGGAGGCAGAGAGGTTGTAGTGAGCTGAGATGGTGCTATTGCACTCCAGCCTGGGCAACAAGAGCAAAACTCTGTCTCAAAAAAAAAAAGAGAAAGAAAAGGAAAAAAAGAAAAAAAATAAAGTTGAGACAATACAGAACTCTCAATACCATCTGGGCATTTCCAGCATTAAAGGATCCTGCATTTTCAGCTATAAATGTTTAAGAGATACCTGGTTTTAGTTCAACTCAATAAAAGTTTCTTGAGGGCTGCATGTGCAGACGCCATGAATTCTTGCTTAAAGAGAATGTATTATCTGGGCAAAAAGAAAGGAGGGTGGGACTAAAGGAAAACAGACAAAATACAGTCCGGAGGTGAGGTGAGCCCTGGTCCAGGAGGAGGGGGCCTCGGCCTCTGTTTCCAGGTGGAGTGCATCCAGCAGCCCCTGAAGCTCCTCTCTCTAGAAAGGGGGAAGTTTAAAACATGGAAAAGGTAACGGTATCACACGGAACTCACAAACATGTCAGAAATCGTTAACACAATGAATTGGAAGGGCTTAAAAAAAAAAAAGCTTCAGGGAGGATGTAAGTGGCAATTTCAACTATTTGAAACTCAGTTACAAATTCAGAAGCAAACAACAAAAGAGTTTTTAATTAAAAAAAAAAAAACTGATGCAACAGGGCCAGGCGCGGTGGCTCACGCCTGTCATCCCAGCACTTTGGGAGGCCAGGGCGGGCAGATCACGAGGTCAAGAGATTGAGACCAGCCTGGCCAACATGGTGAAACCTATCTCTATTAAAAATACAAAAACTAGGTGGGCGTGGTGGTGTACATGTGTAATCCCAGCTACTCAGGAGGCTGAGACAGGAGAATGGCTTGAACCCAGGAGGCAGAGGTTGCAGTGAGCCAAGATCGGGCCATTGCACTCCAGCCTGGGCAACACAGCAAGACTCTGTCTCAAAAAAATAAACAAAAGAACTCAAAAGACTGAACAGTCTAAGGCAATGAACTATGAACTATTCACACATCTGATCCTCTACCTTCCTGGCTCCTATATCATTACAATACAGTACCTTTCAAACATTACCCAATTTTCTAATATGTGTGGCATTCTATATGTAACTTATAAGCTAGGTACTTGGAATTCTCTATAATTTTCTCTTAGATATAATGATAGAAGTAATCATTTTGTTTTCAAATCAGCCCATAAGAGTCATTGACCTCTATAATACAACTGCACTATTTATAAGTTTAAGAAAACAGTAGAAAATAATTCTGGAACCACGGTGTCCTTTTAAACATATGAAAGCCGCCTGGCAGTTCTCATGAGATAGGCCCACAGCTGACAGTGCTGCCTGAGCTGCTGTCTGGTCCAGAGCCCACGCACACAGGTGGAGATTGACTCTCCCTTAGGACCAGTGTCTTTGCCAGGTTTCCTATGCAGATGATGGCAATCTGGACACAGGGAGAAACACAGGCTGGGAATACTTTATGGGAAAGGATGGAGGGCTAGCACTTGCCTCGGTGAGATCGGAAAAGATCTGATTTGCACCTATACAGGGTCATGGGCATTCTTGTTAAGTTAGGTCATCTGTTCTTGACTAGACCACTGAGGACAAGGTCTGACCCCTGTATTCCCCGCACCTACTGCCTGGGATGTGGTGGACAAGAGATGTTTTTTGGGCAAATGAAGCAAGGAATGGACAATTCTATTCTTTCCTAAAGAGGGGAGACAGCGCTAAGCCTAAGGGTGGGGATGGAACATCTGCTCCTGAGATTGCTGAGCTGTGGGGCTGGAGGTCACAGAGCCAGCCACTGAGCAGCAACTGTGATCCACCTTCAGCCACTGCACTCCACGCAGCAGGAAATTCTGAGGAAGCAACAGCCGATGAGGAAGAGGAAGGAGAAGAGAGAAAAGAGGTCACTTATTCCCATGAGGAGAAGCATCGAGGACACTCGCGGCCCACTGGTGGTGGCAGGGTGGCCAGAGGATCAAGTGGCAGCCAGAGGTGAGCACACTTAGGTCGGTGCCCAGTTAAAATGAATGTTCCCACTGAAAAATATCTCAAGCCTTTGAAGAAAAGATTGAACTGTGCTTAGTATCTTCTGAGAGACATAAAAGTAGTTAAAGCACTTTAGAAATAATAACACCAAAATGAGTTAATTTTTTTTGAGACAGAGCCTCCCTCTGTCACCCAGGCTGGAGTGCAGTGGCACAATCACTAAACCTGTCTCCTGGGTTCAAGTGATTCTCCTGTCTCAATCTCCCGAGTAGCTGGGATTACATGTATGCACCATCATGCCTGGCCCATTTTAGTAGAGATGTGGTTTTGTCATGTTGGCCAGGCTGGACTCCAACTCCTGACCTCAAGTGATCTGCCCACCTTGGCCTCCCAAAGTGCTGGGATTACAGGTGTGAACTACCACTCACAGTCATTAATTAAAAAAAAATGCATTATTTCTCTAGTCATTTCTCCTAATTAAAAAATGCACTTATGTACTTCGTAAATGAGATATTATTATGTCTTCCAAGTTGAAGGTTATTTTAACAGCTGATTAGGTAAAAAAGTGAGACTTAACATTAGGAAAAGTCCTCCCATCTACGGTCAGAACATGCCTGTGGAGAGTTTGAAATGTCTCTGAATTTTAGGTTCATAAATAATGAAAACGATCTTCGGCTCTGACCACCACAGGAAAACAGCTGAAACGATCAAGTAAAGAGCTCTGTGATTCACAGAACCAAAGAGAATACAGCTGAAAGCAGACTGTGCTTTTAAGGTTGAGTTCATATTGAATAGTTTGTTGAATAAGCAGGCAAAAATTTAGTCATTCAAACAGATCATGCTATTCGCAAGCCTTTGTTGGACGCTAATCTGCAGGCTGTGAATTCCAGGAATTTTGGTCAGAGTGGGCCATGCTTGTTATTTTTCAACACGTCAAGAAACACAGTAGAAAAAAAAGCAGACTGAAAAAATACTTAAACAAAGGGTTAAGATCCTTAATATAAAAGAGCTCCTAAAAGTCATCATGAAAAACAAAAACAATTTGGCTAAAAAAAAAGAAGGCAAAGGATATTGTTACCCACAGAATGGGTGGGTTTGGCCACTTGGAGGACAACCACTCATGGAGAATTTAGCAGGGGGATTTTACTACTTGCAACAAGTAAGGAGAACACCAGGGATAGCTCCCAAAGGAATGCCTGACCAAGCCCAGGGCCAGGTCAGGTTTAATAAGCATAGAGTAATGACGTGTGATCTGATTGGCTATTGCAATGGGGTGATGCCTGGTGGCACAATCTGACTGGATCCTGCCATGGGGTGATGCCAAAGCTCCATCTGATTAGATCCTGAATTCTGGCATGCCATGTCCTCTTCTTAATTCAGTCCCTGCCTCTCAGTCTGAGCACTTTGGTTCCCCCTGTGGCTGTACACTTGGTTTATCTGGATTTGCTCAGGTTATGTGACCTGAGGGTCCATGGCAACTGAACAACTCACAACTTTGTTACATAAAAGTCGAACCAGATTGGTCTGGTGTAGCTACCGTAGGAGTAGGCAATTCAAAGAAGAATCATAAATGGCGACAAGGATTTTAAAAAATTATGAACCCTACTGACGGTCAGAAATATGCAAATCTGATAATAAGAGACCATTCTCACTGATCAGATCAGCCAAAGTTAAAAGCATTCACATTTGTGGAGAACCTAGGGGACTTTGTAATCTGGGACCATTTGCATCAGAATCATCTGGTGGACTTATTTAAAGGCAGATTCCAATTGCCAAAACCTTGAAGGACCCAGATGTCCTTCAACAGGGTAATTGACAAATTGTGGTACATCCATACCATGGAATACTACTCAGCACTAAAAAGGAACAAACCACTGATACAGACAACAACTTAGATGAATCTCAAAGGCGTTATTTTGAGTGAATAAAGCCAGGCTCAAATGTTACACACTGTCTAATTCCAGACTTGAAAAGAAAAAACCGATAGTGACAGAGAAAAGCCCTGTGTTTACCAAGGAAGTGAGATGGGGTCGGTTGTGGGTAGAAATTGGTAGCTAAGGGAGCTTGTTGGGCTGGTGGGACTTTTCTGCATGCATTGCAGTAGTTAACACAAATCCACGACCTGTGCTAGAATTCATAGAACCCAGACACTCCACCACTGCCTCCCCAAAGTCAAATTTACTGTGTGAAAATTAAACAAACAAACACAACCCATATGAGTCCACCTCAGACCTAAACATCACAATCTCACAATCTCTGGGGAGGCGGGGCTGAGCTGATGGCTTTTCCTAACAAGCTCTCAGTGGTTCTCATAGACACTATGTTTTCAGGACCACTGGCTGGCATCCATCGTGAGATGGGAGTGAGTGTAATTAGGAGGTTCTATCAAAACAGACTGTGCCTACCCTCCCACTCAGTGCTTGAACATCCCTTCCCCTCATCACTCCGGGAAAGGATCCTGCTCAACACTCTACTCATTCAAACCTGGAATGCGAAACTTTAATGAAGGTTGCTCTACTGAGATTTTTCTCCCCACCAAACATGTCTGTGATCCATGAAAGAAAGTGCCCAGAGAAACCAGGGCTGTGGAAGGCTGGCTCCACGGTGCCCCTCACTGTCCCTGAGAAAACAGACCCCCTTCCTGTCTGCCACCTCTTTCCCTGACACCTCCCCAGCAGCAGTACTGTATTCCCAGTTCCTTTCAAGACATGTTCTGAATGGTCTTCTGGTATGCCTCATTGTTTCCAAATCAAGATGTCTAAAACCGAAACTCACTGTCTTCCCACTCAAACGTCCTCCCCTTTCTGCCTGCCAACCCCAGTCAGTATTGTCTTCAGCCTTCCTGGCTTGGATCCTTGACTTACCAGCTCCCAGGCTTCCTTCCCCTGTGTGCCATTAGTCACTAAGTCTTAGTAGTGATGAGGGTTTCCTGCACCATGACTGTCCGGCTGCTTTTCCCTCTCCCATTTCCTCAGCCACCAGCAATTCCAGGCCCCTCTTTACTGCATATGTATTCTGGTGAGATCAACTGCCAAGACAAAGCTCAGATGTCACCTACAAAAAGTTTTAATGGCTTATGATCCTCTGGCTTCACCTGTATTATACTTCATGAGACAACTGACACTATCTTGTGACCTCTTCCCCGTGGGCTCCACCTCTCATTGCAGTCCCAGTCCCTGGCACATGCTTGGCACACAGCTCACTGCAGCTGCTCAATGAGTTTTGTGGACTGGATGTTTGCTTGTGGGAAGTGGAAGGAGGGACCAGAGAGATGGAGGGGCAGGATGGTCCTATTCAAATATGCGCTGATGGTCCTGTCTTACGTGCCGGCACCAGTTGAATCCAAGAGCTCTCAACTTGTGGAGGGTTGGATGAAAGCTATGGAATCCCTCCTCAAAAAGCAAACAAACCCACACAGTGATGGCCAGTTTCAGGGTCATTGGCCTCCTGAGACGTATCCACAGTCACCAGGTCAGAAAACCCTGCTCCTTCCTTGTATTCAACTGGGCACATCACTGTCAAACTAATTTTTCTGAAACATGACAAACTCTCATCAGAAATGTACTACAGGTTAAGTATTCGTTGTCCAAAATGCTTGCCACCAGAAGTGTTTCGGATTCCAGATTTTTTGGATTTTGGAAGGTTTGCATTATACTTACCAGTTTGGCATCCCTAATCTGAAACTCTGAAGTCATATTAGTGATACGCAACTTGTACTGAGGAGAGCAATTCTGAATGTTTTGGCTTGGCAGTCATAGCTATTTCTGTGCCCATCTAAATATACCTACTACCCACTATCCCCAGTGTGTCATCAGGCTATTGATGCCAGAGACAGGTGTGAGTAGAATGGCCACCAGTGGTGCCTGCCCTGAGCATGTGGCCACTGGTGCTCAGAAAAGAGTTGTCTGGGGGCCAGCCAGAGGCCCGTGGAGAGGCCCATGTAAGAGCTCAATGGTGTTGACCAGGTCTCTCGCTTGTTCCAGTTCCTATGCTGTTCCCTTTACTCAGCATGTGGTCCTCAGCAGGGTGACTTTTCCCTGCAGGGAGCAAGTATTCATGTCTGGACACATGTCACAACTCGGGAAGGAGTGCCACTGGTGTTGAGTGAGTGGACAGGGATGCTGCTGAGCCTCCTCCAATGCATGGGACAGCCCCCACCATGAAGAACTTTCTGGCCTCAAATGTGGATAGAAAAGATCCTGATCTGCAGAGCCCTGTCCACCCATGGTCAATCCTGAAACTCTCCCCCGCCTCACTGCGACTTTCCTGGGCCCTCTGGTCTTCCAGGATCTTCCCTTTCTCTCACACCTGTCCTGCCTAGGCAGCATGTCACCCAACGACGCAGCGCCTGATCCTTGAACCGGCTTCACCCAATCCTGCGCTTGTTTGACCCACATCCTCAGTTAGGTTCTAAGCTCATTGCAGGCAGAGGGGCTCGTTTTCCTACAGGCCGGAGCACAAGGTCAGTGTGTGACAAATATGTTGGCCCTCATAGTTTCCTGAAGCACAGAATAAAAAGTAAAATTGCTTAAATTTATAGATTTCAAGATATGGGAACAAAGGAATTGTGTTTAAATGTAAAAGAGAAGTTCTAGAATTTCCACAGAATTTACATTCTTCTTATTGTAAGGAATATGCCAGGTAATGGAACTCAAATATCAGCTTGGATCACCCTGTCCTTTGAAATTTAAGGTAAAGTTAGGCTCAACCCTTATCCAGCATGCGACGGAAACTGTGTTTCCCACCCAGGGACTGTCTGGGAGGTTGTGTGCTCAGATGTCACTTATCTCCCCACATCTGCTCCTGAATTTCCATTCTTCAGCCTCCCCTTTCAAGGCTTCCTTTCTACCCTGGCACTGGCTCCTTGCCCCATCCCCCTAGACCCTGTGCCAGGGTCTTTATCTGTGTAGTCTTTACAGAGGTTAGAAATATAGAGTTAAAAATTAAGTAGTAGATAGTTTTAATTTCTTGACAGCCGTTCAGCAACCCCAGTCAGGGAACTTCTCCCTCTAGACTGAAGCCTCCTGCTCGGTCACTTTGACCTTCTCTGCCTTCCTTCCCTTCCTCACATCCTCCCTGGCCCCATCTTCCAATTCCTCTGAACTCTGCAGAGCAGCCAGCTCTTCCTCGGGCTTCACCTTCCCCTCCCCAAGCAGGCGGGACATCCTGACCCTAAACAAAGGCAGTTCTCTCCCTAAGAAACACTGGTACCTTTTGTTCTTGGCACTCCATGGACACAAAATCTGAGTTCTGGGGAACAGAGACTCAGCCATGAGTGGTGGTGCTATCAGCTGAGATGGGAAGCAGAGCTCAGTGGAAGAAAAGGCCTGGACTGGTGTGGATGCACACTGGTTCCTGAGAAGCAGGGAAGGTTGCTATAATGGGTTTCTGTTTCTAAGTGGCGTTCACTGCCTGGCTGTGTGTTGTCCACGTGTTTTTCTTTCTTATCAAACCTTGGAGGTCTGGGGGCACCGTATAAGTCACACATGGGGGCAGGGCTGGCCATCGGGGCCAATGGAAGCCGCCTCTGTCAAGGCACTCAAGGTTGGTGCACAAGTCCCTGGGGATGCCCGTAAGTGGCTCACTTTGGCACTGAAGAAAGGCACAGACAGCGTGCTGCTTTGGGGAAGGCTTGTTGTTGCTGGTTTTACACATACGCATACACACATATATATACATACACATATATGTATACAAAGTGCTATAAAGTGATTTTTATTTTGTGAGTGATACAAGCTTATGATCTAAAAATTAAGAAGAAAGTTAAAAAGAGGATAAAACGTGTAATCTCTTTATGAGAAACAATCACTGTGACTATATCAGCATACTTCCTGTGGCTCTGAGAAGAATCTTTAGGAAATAAGGGGCTTTTCATCTCCAGGGAGATGCTACAGTCAGTTCTATCCCAAGGCAAAACCCTTCTCATCTTAAGGGCCAGACACCGAAGATCAGAAACAGTTCGACTCCTGCCCTGAGAAAGTGTCTGTCTCCTGCTTGGAGTTCATGTGGATACTTCCTAGGCAACTCGGAGGCTTTATGGGTCCTCTCACCTCTTAAGATTAATTGAGTTATTCAGTAAATACAGGTTGAGCAACCCTAATCCAAAAACGCAAAATGCTCCAAAATCTGAAATGTTTTTATCACCAACATGACCCTAAAAGGAAATGCTCACTGGAGTATTTTGGATGTTGGATCTCAGATTAGGGATGCTCAACCAGCATGGATTCTGAAAATATTCCAAAATAAAAAATAAAAATAACAGCATTTGAAATCTGAAACACTTCTGGTTCCAAGTATTTCAAATAAGGGACACTCAACCTGCACTTAGGGAGTGGTGCTAGGGGGTGGTGCCAGGCACTGTTCTTGGCACTGAGGGTACGTTGGAGACAAAGTAACAGCAACGTCCATGCTTCTCCCTTGCAGAGGACAGAGCCATGACCAGGGAGAGTCTCTTCACTTCTCTGGGCCTTAGTTTCCTCCCCAGGCAAATAAACTGAGGAGGCTGTACCCAATTAAACATCATCAGAGCTTGGGGGAATCATTTGGATGCCTGTTTGTCTTAAGTAGGAGCATTTCTTTAAGGTATCTTAAAACATTAAAAATTTTAACAACCTCTGTATCATTTTATTTTTTGGTATGTCCAGGTTTGTTTGTTTTTTGGTTTTGTTTTGTTTTGAGACAGAGTCTCATTCTGTCACCCAGGCTGGACAGATCACACACTGGCATGATCTCGGCTCACTGTAACCTCCGCCTCCCAGGTTAAGTAATTCTCCTGCCTCAGCCTCCCGAGTAGCTGGGATTACAGCCACCCGCCATCACAGCTGGCTAATTTTTGAATTTTCAGTAGAGATGGGTTTTCACCATGTTGCCCAGGCTGGTCTCGAACTGCTGACCTCAAATGATCTGTTTGCCTTGGCCTCCCAAAGTGCTGGGATTACAGGCATAAGCCACTGTACCCAGCCAGATGTCCAGGTATGTTTAAATATAAAAATAAAATCTGATGTTGGGAAAACTGGCTAGCAATGTGCAGAAAGCAGAAACTGGACCCCTTCCTGACACCTTACACTAAAATTACTCCAGATGGATTAAAGATCTAAGCATAAGACCTAACACCATAAAAACCTCAGAAGAAAATCTAGGCAAAACCATTCAGGACATAAGCATAGGCAAGGACTTCATGACTAAAACACCAAAAGCAATGGCAACAAAAGCCAAAATAGACAAATGGGACCTAATTAAACTTCCGAGCTTCTGTACAGCAAAAGAAAAAATCCTTAGAGCGAACCAGAAACCAACAGAATGGGAAAAAATTTTTGCAATCTACCCATCTGACAAAGGGCTAATATCCAGAATCTACAAAGAACTAAAACAGATTTACAAGAAAAAAGCAAACAAACTCATTCAAAAGTAGTTGATGGATATGAACAGACACTTTTCAAAAGAAAACATCTACGAGGCCAACAAACATATGAAAAAATGCTCATCATCACTGGTCATTAGAGAAATGCAAATCAAAACCACACTGAGATACCATCTCACACCAGTTAGAATGGTGATCATTAAAAAATCAGGAAACAACAGATGCTGGAGAGGATGTGGAGAAATAGGAACACTTTTACACTGTTGGTGGGAGTGTAAATTAGTTCAATCATTGTGGAAGACAGTGTGGCGCTTCCTCAAGGACCTAGAAATAGAAATACTACCAGCAATCCCATTACTGAGTATACACCCAAAGGATTATAAATTGTTCTGTTACAAAGACACATGCACACGTATGTTCACTGTGGCACTGTTTACAATACCAAAGACTTGGAACCAACCCAAATGCCCATCAATGATAGACTGGATAAAGAAAATGTGGTACATATACACCATGGAATACTATGCAGTCATAAAAACGATGAATTTGTGTCCTTCACAGGGACATGGATGAATCTGGAAACCATCATTCTCAGCAAACTGACACAAGAACAGAAAACCAAACACCGTATGTTTTCACTCATAGGCAGGTATTGAGCAATGAGAACACATGGACACCGGACGGGGAGCACCACACACGGGGGTCAGTTGGGGTGCCCTCGGGGAGGGACAACGGGTGGGGTGGGGAGATGGGGAGGGATAACATGGGGAGAAATATCAGATATAGGTGATGGGGGGATGGAGGCAGCAAACCACGTTGCCATGTATGTACCTATGCAATAATCCTGCATGATCTGCACATGTACCCCAGAACCTAAAGTACAATAAAAAAAATAATCTGGCCAGGTGCAGTGGCTCACACCTGTAATCCCAGCACTTTGGGAGGCCGAGGCAGGCAGATCACGAGGTCAAGAGTTTGAGATCATCCTAACCAACATTGTGTAACCCTGTCTTTACTAAAAATACAAAAATTAGCTGGGAGTGGTGGTGCATACCTGTAATCCCAGTTATTTGGGAGGCTGAGGCAGGAGAATCGCTTGAACTCAGGAGGCGGAGGTTGAAGTGAGCTGAGATTGTGCCACTGCACTCCGTCACAAAAAACAAGCAAACAAACCCCACAAAATTTTAAATTCTTGGTTGTTGAGTAGAAATGATGCTCGGGAAAATACCCCCTGAGCATGTGGCGGCTGCATCTCCACTTGGGAAAGACCCTTCAGCTTGAAGATGGGGACTCTCTTTTTCTACTGTCATACAACACGGGGGTAACGCTGACGCTTTCTTGGCAGGCAGTGCAGTAGGCGAGATATCCAGACGCTGGGTGCCAGTGGTTGGCAGGAGAAACCACCGAGCGGGAGCAGATTTTCAGAAAAGGGAAGCTAGAGGAAAACTTCCCAGCCCCACCTCAGACAGGCCCTGTGGTGTGAGCTCCCATCCTTGACAAATGAGAATGCCTGTTTAGCAGCTCCAAACTCTATTCATGATCCGATGTGACCCTCTAGTCACTCAGAAAGAGTGTGGCCCTGATGTACAGGTGTGGAAATGGAAGGAAAGAGGGAAGGTAACTTCCCGAAGGTCACACAAGCAGGGCCCCAAACCATGGCCCCTAATGCCAATTGGGCACTTCATCCCGTTCTGTATCTCCTCCCTGGGACCTAAAATCCCTAAAAATTCCCTAAAAGTGGAGGTGTGCTGGAAGAGTCAGATGGCTCTGTTTTGTTTATCAGGAAATTGAACAAGGTACCTAATGGAAACCAAAAGGCCAGCAGGGTAGGTGCACATGCCCTGACTTTGTTTCTCTCTTTGGCTAGGATAACTGCTGTCACATGGACAGCAGAGTGCACTGATCACATCACAGGACTGACTGCTGAGCACCCCCAGGTGGCAGGCGCTGCGGGGCCTGCCCCTCCTTGTTCCCCACACTCACTTGCAGGCACAGGTTGCTGCCTGGCTGGTTCCACGCCACTGGGTCTCTACCCTGAGCCCGTTGCAACATAGTCAGGGCTCCCAGTATAAACTATTCTGGGAGTCCCCTAGGAAGAAGAAAGGGGAAGGGCTGATTTCTAAAGAAAGCTCAAAAGCTCTTCCTGAAGTACGTCTCTTTCTCTACTTTACAGATTGCTCCAGGGCTGGCTGGGGCACAGCACCACCTCCCCATCAAGGCCCTGGTGAGGCGCCGGCAGCTTTCTCTCTTCTCTGCAGACCCTTGGTTCCTCCTGGTTCGTCATCCTTGGCAGAAGGAACCTCCGTTTCCCTGTCTTAAGGTGCCAACAATCATAAGCTACCTCGATGGTGCTTCCCTTTGAATTTTGAGAATGGAGCCTTAACTCTCTTTAGCCATATTCTCTCTTCCTATACCACCCATTGACACCTGAGTCAGCATTTCTCAGAATACTTCAGGTTTGGAGTGTGGGTGGCAGAGGAGGGCAGAGCACCTCAGAAGGAGAGGTGGGCGCCATCTGGGATGTCAGCAGGGCAGTGGGCTTTCGAGGTGTGCCCTTGGCCTCAGCTGCAGAGCTGTTCTGGAGCCCTGCATGGGTAAGGCCAGCATGGCCCGTGACGGTGCCCCTCAGAGAAGCCCTGGGACCACTGGGAAAGGCTGCTGGAGTGCAGGAAAAGGGAAGAGAGCGGGGGAATTGCTTTTTGACTTACAAGGGAGCCTTTCTTGGTGGACAGGGAAATCACAAAATTGACCACGGTGTAGTCAGCTACATTGCGTACCAATTTTCAAATACTGGTGAGATCAGTAAAAAGAGAAAGGGCAAGGAGATCACATATAGCACGAAACCAAGCCATCAATAATGAAAGTACCGGTGGCTCCCGATGAGTGTGTGTTTCTAACTGACTTTGCTGGGGGAGAGGAGAGACACGTACAAGCAAAAACAGCAACGACAGCGAAGCGGTTGCTTCATGTGAGTAATAAGTGAATGGTACGAGACTCTTCCACATTAATGTATTGAAGGCCCAAGGGCCGGCCCAGGTCTCCCTGGCCTTGAGGTTTGTTTCATGCTGAGTTCCTTTATACCCCAGATGTCTGAGGGTTTCTTGGAGGCCTGGGTACTCATACCTGTGCTCCCTGTATGACAAACTTCCTGGGGTCTTGGCTCCCAATCTGTCCCCATCCTTCTCCTCTACACACACCCAAATGTGGAAGTCACCTCCCTTGAGTGAACCCCACATCCTCAAACCATTGGCCATGTTATTAGGTGTGTTGCAAAATATCAAGGATTCAGCTGAGAGGGACTGGCAGCTCAGAGGCTGACTCACACACTACCCAGGCTTTCCCGGGGGTCTCTGGCCCGGGCCCCTCTCCCTTGAAGATGCCCTTCCTCTCCTCCCACAACTTCCCAATGTCTTCAACTCAGGCCCTCGCTCTGCTTATCAAAGACTCCAAAATGCCTCTGCTCAAACAAATGGCTTGACTGGTTAGCAATATAGAAAGACACGCGGATCTTTTGAACATGTTCGCTTCTCCTTTTCTCCAACCCCCCCTCCATCGTTCCCCATTTCTCTTAAGTGCCTGGAAAGTATGGAGATTCCCCTGATGGTATGATGCCCGCTGTGTCCAGCTCTCCGGAACAGAAGATAGGAAAGTAACCAATTTGTTTCTCTTTCTTCCATGAGTGAAAATGAGTGCTATTGAATAATGCAGTGACACAGGATTTGTTCCTAAAATAGCACTGCCATGGCCACGCTCACCTTCATGCCATGTGGAGGCTAAAGGCATTGTCCCCTCAACTGCAGCCCCTCCCCTCTCAGCGGCCCTGGCCATTCCACTGCAGGGTGGTCCTCCTGCCCTTCTCCATCCATCTGAATCCCATCCTGCCAACTCCAGGCTGCTTCAGTGGGAAAGATGTGGAAATGAGTTCATATTTGCCTATTTCACCATGAAATCTACAAGGTTCCTAAGGCAATGGCTTTCTTGAATTGTGACGGCAACCGATGCTGCTGAAAAATCTTTGTCCCTCACTTAGGCTTTCTGCACAACTGGTTTCATAATTCAGTGTTTTTTTTTTTAATAATATTTTTTATTGCATTTTAGGTTTGGGGGTACATGTGAAGAACATGGAAGATTGTTGCATAAGTACACATATGGCAGTGTGATTTGCTGCCTTCCTCCCCATCACCTCAGCAAACTGACACAAGAACAGAAAATTCAGTGTTTTTTAATACAAAAGGGTTCTGCTCTAATTAGTTTAAAAAGACAAGGCAATACGTCTGCCTCTTTGCTAGGTTGCTGCCCTGTCCGTGCCTTTCATTTCTGGAGTAGATGCCCAGGAAATGTTTACTGAGTTACTGAGTTGCACCAATGAACGAGATCATCATGCTAGGATTAGAAGGGGAAGCCTCCTTGGATGGTCCTTCTGCCTCAGTTCTTGGCTACCCTGGTAATCAGTAAGTATTAACTGGTCAGTGGACCGAGAGAGATCCAAGATGGCCGATTAGCAGCAGCTCAGGATTGTAGCTCCCACTGAAAGCGCAGAGAGTGAGTGGACGCCACATTTTCAGACGAATTTTTATTGCCCAC
>CAUYNB010052743.1:0-99284 GCA_963574225.1 Lagothrix lagotricha | reverse complement strand
GGCTCCTCCGCCAGGAATCTCTTGGTCCCTGGGCAATAAAAATTCGTCTGAAAATGTGGCGTCCACTCACTCTCTGCGCTTTCAGTGGGAGCTACAATCCTGAGCTGCTGCTAATCGGCCATCTTGGATCTCTCTCCGTCTAGTATTTCTTATAAGGTGCGTTTGCAAGTAGTAAATTATCTGTTTTTGTTTATCTGGGAAACCTTTATTTTTACTTCAGTTTTGAATAAAACCTTTGCTAGATATAGGATTCTTAGTTGACGGTTTCTTCTTTGAGAATTTTGAATATGCTATCCCATTGTCTTCTGGCCTCCAACTTTTGTGATGTGAAGTCAGCTGTCAATCTTACTAGGATTCCTTTTGAAGTAATGAGTCGTTTTTCTTTGATGTTTTTATAATTTTCTCCTTATCTTTGGCTTTCAGAATTTTTACTATGATGCATTTGTTTATGGATCTCTTTGAATTTACCTTACCAGGAGTTTATTAAGCTTCTGGACTCTGTTGGTTATTGTTTTTCAATAAATTTGAGATTTTTCTCAGCCCTTATTTCTTCATATGTTTCCTCTGGGCCCTTCTCTTTCTCCTCTCTTTCTAGTAATCCTAATATGCCTATATGATGCACTTGATACTGTTCCACATTCCACTGAGGCTCTGTTCTTTTTTTTATTTTTATTTTTATTTTTATTTTTATTTTTTCATTCTTTTCTCCTCTCTATCCTTCAGCTTGCGTAACATCTTTTAATCTTTTTTCAGGTTTGCTTATTGTTTTTTCCTGCTAGTTCAAACCTGTTGAGTCCCTACAATGAGATTTTAATTTCTGTTCTTGAACTTCTCATCTCGAAATTTCCATTTAGTTCCTTTTTTATAATTACTCTCTTTATTGATATTCTCAACTTGATGCAATATTATTATCATATCTTTCTTTTCTTTTCTTTTTTCTTTCTTTTTTTTTTTAAAAAAAACATGGTATTGCTCTGTCATCCAGGCTGGAGTGAAATGGCATGATCATAGCTCACTGCAGCCTCTACGTCTTTGGTTCAAACAGTTCTCATGCCTGAGCCTCCTGAGTAACTGGGGCTACAGACATGTACCACCACACCAGGCTTTTTTGTTTGTTTGTTTGTATTTTTGGTAGAAATGGGGTTTATCCATGTTGGCCAGGCTGGTCTCGAACTCCTGGCCTCAAGTGATCCACCTGCTTTGGCCTCCCAAAGTGCTGGGATTACAGGCATGAGCCACTGCACCCAACCCATTTACTTCTTTAATCAAACTTTATGTCTACCTTAGAGTCTTTTTTCTGTTAAATCCTGCAACTGGTCACTCTCACAGGCAGTTTCTACTCACTCCTGCTCACCCCCCACCCAGTATATGGGGCATACTTTCCTGTTGCATTGCACACTTTATAATTATTATTGTTACTGGACATTTTAGATAATATATTGTAACAATTCCGAGTATTGATAATCTCCCTTTGGAGCCTGTTACTGTTATTTAATTATGTGTTTCATAATTGGCTGAATTATTTTAGTAAAGTCTATTCAATCCTGTTAGGTACATGGATATGCTTTGGTCAAGGAATAGACTTAGGTGAATATTCAGGCATGAATGACTCAGTGAGTTTGGTCCACAGGTGCACACCTCCACTTGTTATATAACCTGTTTGTGTAAGTTCATACTTGACTCTGAGCCACTATTGTCTAAAAAAGGTATAATTGCCCTGCTGATGCTGTTTACAGGGCACAGCTTGGCTTGGCTCAACATGGCTCATGTGCAAGTGCTCACGCCCAAAGAGAGGGAGAGAACCAAAGCTGTCCATCTTGCAGACTGACAGGAGGGAGCTCAGCTTGCTGATGCCCAGAGAGAGAAAGAGTTAAGCTGCTGACCTTGAAGGCAACAGGTTGGTAGGCTGGTAGGTAGGTAGGTTGGTTGGTTGCTTAGTAAGCTAGTAATTACTGCTATTACTACTATTACATCTATCATTTTTTTCTTTCCTTTGGCAACCTTGATTTTTAAATAATGAAGACTTGGTGTCTTCCTGCAGCAGTAGACTTCCTGTCTCCTTTAAAACTTTTTCCAACAGAAAAGGGGGAAGATGAACTTGTGGCTCCCCAGAAAGAGAAGTCGGCTGTAGATGCTGCCGAATGCCAAATGCCAGCTCCCTTAGACTGAATCACTACGGACTCCCCTACAGTACTTGGCAACGACTATTCCCTCTTTCAGAGTTGCCTCTTTTGGGTTCTGGGCCCCTGCTCTCTCCTGATTTTCCTTCTACCTTCTGGCAATTCTTCTCTATAAGCATCCTCTGTGGGCTCCTCTTTTTTCTGTCTGGTCCTCTTCAATTGCCCTCCTGCCAAGCCTTGGTGGTCCACAGGGTCCTGCCCTCTGCTGTCTTCTCTTCACTGCACAGTTCATCAGCCTTTAAGAGTCTCACAGTATAAGTAAGCACTGAGGATAACATAAGTCATGCAGGTATCTATGCTTTGTAAGGGGTACAGGGGAGTCACATCATGCATGCATTTGAATGTCTATGCACAGCGAAACAAAATCTAAACAATGTGTATGCGCCCAAAAGAACAAGATGAGAGGTGACAATCTGACATATGTCAGGTTATCTCAGGATGTGTCAAGCCCCCAGGAGGTACACTTTTTGACTGAATATAGTCAAGATAATCTTTAGGGTGTGCCACACAGCCAACACAAACCAAACTGGTGCTCAACTCATGAAGCAGCCAGCTCTTCAGATGTAAAGGGGAAAGTCATCTGCATTGGCATTATTGAGAGAAATCTACCTCTGTGTCATTAGAACTTACAGGTGATATAGGGAACACCACTGTGTGTAATTTTGGCTCTTTGAGATGACTTGAGACCTAACCCAGAATAAGATGAAACACCACCACCCTAGGCCCCTAGATAATCAGAATTTGTGATGATTGCACTGGAAAGATGAAAAGAGCAAATCTGAAGGTTTGATTAAAAGAGTATAGGAAAAATATATTGGTCAGAATTGAAGTTTCTTTTACAAGGTAGTTGTGAGTTGATTACTATCCTGAGCTATTTATTCAGAACACTCCTATTTCCAGCCCCCAGGTGGAAATTCCTATGGGTTACCCAACATCCTACCCACAACCAAGAGCAACTGTGTTATTTCTGTGGGGTCCAGACATAAACCTACCTCTTCTCTCTGCATTTTTCTTACTTTTGTGTTTATATTTTTGTTTAAAATGCTCTATTACTTCAGGATGCACTAGGCTAAATTAACAGAACATGCAAGGCTGACCCCCCAAAAAACAAGGTAATCAACAAATGCTAAGTGAACCACAAAGATGACTTTTCTCCTTAGGGGCATGCTCACATGAAAGAAAGTTGTACCATGTTCTGGAAACAGGAACAAAAGAACTCTTCAAAACTCCTGGAGTAGAACTCTCTTTGGTGCTGAAAAAGAGGTATATGCTTAGGAGAGAAACAAGAAACTAAGCTCCAGATATTTATGCTAAGTAAGATTAGGGCAATATGGTTTCATAAAAATACACTGATGAAAATCAAATAAAATGTGTCTAGTAAATTGTTAGTTTTCTAGTATATGAGATGATTCCTCAAATCACTTTTTGTACCAGCCTTCAAAAAGGCAAGAATCCCAGAGGTTCAAAAGTTAGTCTATTTGAAAAGGTAAAGGGGAAGCAGAATGGAGGGCTTTGGTTGGACTCAGCAATGATTTTGACAATGGACACTTGCTTAGTACTTATGTTTGTAAGTTTCTCTCTCTTTCTCTTCCCTTTCCTCCTTCCTTTCTTCTATTTATTACTTATTCACCCATTTATTTAATTATTCGATAAATATTTATTAGGGACATGTCAGTGGCAGGTCCTGTGCCAGTACTGGGGGATGTTCCAGGAAACGTGGTAACACACAATCTACTCTCAAGAGGGTGAGCATGAGGAGGTCAGTATAAACTTAACAGAAGTCCCTGCTTATTCACACTTTGATTTCATTTTTCACAGTTTCAGTTACCTTTGGTAAAACAAACATTATGAAAATATTACATAGAACATTTAAATAATAAATAATTCATGTTTTAAATAATTTTCATTGCAATATATTTACATTTGTAACAACATTTTACAACTAACAAGATAAATAACTAATTATTTGTTAATCTCTTATTGTGCTTAATTGATAAAGTTTATCATAGGTATGTGTGTATGCATAGGAAAAAAAAAATATTTATAAGGTTTGATGCTATTTGTGGTTTCAGGCATCTACATAACATCTTGGAATGTATCCCCCATGGATAAGGGAGGACTACTGTATACACATGAAAATACTTTACAAATGTAAGACATCTAAAACAGGTGGTGCAGACAAACTCTATAAAGTCTCAGGAAGGAAATATCACCATGGACTGTGGAGAAAAATGAGGGACAAGAACATTTTATGATGTCTATAAGGCTGCACATAGTTTATACAGTGTGGAAATCTGGGTTCTCCAGATAAAGAGAACTAATAGGAGATAGATAGATGACAGTTAAATGGATAGCTAGATGATTGATTAGTAGATAGATGATGGAAGGATGGGTGGAAAGATGGCTGGATAGATGATGGGTGGATAGATAGATGATGGATGGATGAATAGATAGATGGATGTATAGATATGTTAGATGATGAATGTGTAGATGATAAATGCATAGATAGATGATGGATGGATGGATAGATGATGGGTGGATAGATAGATAATAGATAGATAAGTAGATGGATGGATGGATGATAAGATAGATGATAGGTAGATTGCTGGATGGATGTATAGATAAATGGGTGGATGTATAGATAGATGATGGATAAATGGATAGATGGATGGATAGATAGATAAATTGATAGATGAATAGATACATGATAGATGAACAGATGGATAGATGGATGGATAGATGACAGATGGATGAATTGATGGATAGATAAATGTATGGATAGATGAATGGATGGATGATGAATGGAGGGATAAATAAATACATGGATGAGGAATTTATTATGGGAATTGACTCAGACACATTGTACAGGCTGAGAAGTTCCACGATGTGCTGTCTGAAAATGGGAGATCCAGGAAAGCTGGTGATACATCAGCTACAGCTCAGTCCAAGTTGAAAGGCCTGAGAACCAAGAAAGCTGATGGTGTATATCACAGTTTGAGACAAAAGGCCTGAGACATTGGAGGCCACTGATGTAAGTCCTAGAGTCTGAAAGGCCTAAGAACCTGGAGTCCTGATATCTAAGGGCAGAAGATGGTGCCCAGCTCCAGGAGAGATAACAAATTTGCCTTTCCTATGCCATTTGGTCCTATCTGGGTCTTGATGGATGGGATGGAGCCATCCACATTGTGGGAGGGTAGAGTTTTGCTGCTTCAAATGCCAGTCTCTGCCAGAAACACCCTCACAGACACACCCAGAAATAACACCTTACCAGTTATCTGGACATCCCTTAACCCAACCAAATTGACACCTAAAATTAACTATCACCTATAGTTCTACAGGTGAGAAGGGATGAGAAAATTAAAGGCCAATGTTGTCTTCTTGATTCACAGAAATAACAGGCACATCACAGAAATGAAAGACTGTGGCTAAAATAAAATTATAGCTTAGTGTTTTTACAAAATTTGAATTTAAATACTTTTGGAGTGTGAGCCCCAAATATCTGAGACATGTCTCAGTTAATTTAGAAAGTTTGTTTTACCAAGGTTGAGGATATGTGGCCATGACACAACTTCAGGAGGTCCTGACTACATGTGTCTAAGGTGGTCAGAGCACAGTTTGGCTTTATACATTTTAGGGAGACATGAGATATCAATCAACATACGAAAGCTAAACACTGGTTCAATCTGGAAAGGCGGGACAACTTGAAGCAAAGGCAGGAGGATTCGAAGCAGGGAAGGGACTTCCAGGTCATAGGTAGTTGCATTTGTTTTAGTTTCTGATTAGCCTCTCCAAAGGAGGCAATCAGATATGTATTTATCTCAGTAAGCAGAGGGGAGACTTTGAATAGAAAGGGGGGCAGGTTCGCCCTAAGCAGTTCCTAACTTAACTTTTGTTAGCTTTGTAATTTGGAAGACTCAAGATTTATTTTCCTTTCACAGGTGGTAAGAAAACCTAATGAAAATTAAATATCTCCTTCACCCTATATTATCTTCTGTCCATTGTTGAATAATGAATGCACAGATACAATTAATTACTATTTATATTGTTTTGTTGATCTTTTTCTTAACATTATCTTATACAGCATGTATACAGTTATTATTATGACTGGCTATTTAATCTTTTTTGTTTCCTGTCTCAGCCTTCAAAGTAGCTGGGATTACAAGTGCCTGCCACCACACCCAGAAAATTTTTGTATTTTTAGTAGATTGGACCTTCACCATGTTGACCAGGCTGATCTTGAACTCCTGACCTCAAGTGATCTGCCTGCCTCGGCCTCCCAAAGTGTTGAGATTACAGGTATGAGCCACCATGCCCAGCCAGCATTTCTTTAATATCAAACACTGCAGTTTTAATTTTTTCTTTAATAAATTATACACAACTTTCTTTTGGGGTTTTCTTTTAAATTTTGCGGTATGTGCGATACAGTTCAAATGACATAAACACTTTTACTTTATGTAGTGCTAGATTTCCTCTTAGAAATATTGTTACTGAGAATGTACAAACATGCCTCCATGTTTACAAACATTTTATCATTCTTATTTACATGTGCTAGTTGAGGAAATAATTATTCATAATATATAGTTATTCTCATTTCTATTTCTTTATTCCTCCCTGGGAAGGCTGTGAGTCTGAGGTCCTAGTTGGGAGTATATCATTTTCTCCCCTTGGCAAAAAGCCATTCTCCTGCAACTGGGGAGGCCATTGACCTGGAAGGAGTCCATGAATTCAAGAATGAGTATGAGCCCATTTCAGCACCCATCCCAAGTCCCCATATCCTGTGAGTCTCACTGGTGCTGCTCCTCCACCTGTTCCTGTTCCCAGACCAAACTGAGGGTTGGGCCGCTGTTTCTGGTGGCCCAATAACAAGATGCAGGTGCATTGGAGAGGAAATGAGTTTTTATTTCTGTAACCAGTTACAAGGAGAAGGCCTGGAAAATATCACCAGAGCAACTCAAAATTACAAAGTATTCCAGGGTTTATATACCTTCTCAGCTATATGTCTACATGTAAGAGGGCATTCATCTAAAGACATAAGCAATTAACTTCTTTTAATGTATAACTAAGATCTGAGTCATGAAGACCTCCCCCTGGGGCCTCAGTAAATTTACTTAATCTAAATGGGTCCAGGTGCTGGGGTGATTACCCTTATCTTGTCTCCTGCTAAATTATGGGGGTTTGGGGAGTTCCTTCCCAGGAACTGGACACAGCTCTGTTTGTTTGATGATGCTCACCACTGTCCTGCAGACTGAGGACATTAGGACCTGGGCTCACCTCTGTTTATTTGGTGACACTCACCACTGTCCTGGAGACTGAGAGCAGCAGCACCCGGACAGACCCAGCCAGGCCCTGAGATCTTCCACAGCCTGATTCCTATGTGGTTACAACTTAGAGGAGGAAAAGAGGTCCCTTACAGCAGCACACTTATGACAGGGTAGGCGCTTTTACTTTCTGGAATTTTTCCTAAAGTTTCTGGAATAATCAGAGAATATAGATTTGCCTGTTTCCTGAATTTTTTTTTGTTCTATGGCACCCATATTAAAGGTGAAGAAAGCAGAGTGGAGGCAAAGGTAGGACACGAAAGACATGTTTGTCCTCAATACCCAAGGCAGTTGTTTTCAGTTTAAATTCTTAGAGTTTTCAGACAAACTAGTATTGAGAAGCCCAGGGTATAAGACTTGAGAAAATATAAGAGGGCTGGGACACTAGAATCCAGCTACCTCACTCCTCTGAGCTTGTAGTTTTAAGAAACTGCATCAGAATTAAGCAATTAACAGTGGAAATGCCTTTAAATGGTCATAGTTAAAGACAATTGAAAAGGCAATTTGGTTATTTCTGTGGTTTACAATAACTCGACGTAATAATCAGAATTATGACTGACAGCATATACCCAGACATATTAGAATTTTAGAAATATCATACAACTTTGGACCATATATTAATAACATATTCTTTAAAATGTAACTTAAGAGGTTAAACTATCATTTCTTATTTGACAGTGTTTCTCATATAATTTCATTTGTCAAATAAACCTGTTTATCTCCCTTTTGGATGCTTCAGGGGACCTTTGCAGCATCCCAAAGTTCAAGGTCAAAAAAGACTTGATTTTGAAGTTGAAATTTGATTTTTAGGAAGCCTATCAAATATGTCAAAGATTTAAAAACTTGACCAAAATAGGATCACAGGTCACCATAAAATAATAGTCATTCATTTAGCTACAGTGATAATAAAAGGATTTTTTAAACAAAAACCTGTACTCGTTGGGAGAGGGGACTCAGTCTTTGAATCAAAAGATCTCAGACAGCATGAGACAGAATCTGTCTCTTCTCTCTTCTCTCATCTTTCTCTCTCTCTTTGCAGTTTACTCAAAAGGTGAACAAAAATATGTTACTGTGTTTTATTAACATTACATGGAATTTTTTGTTCGAAAGAGAAAAACATTTTATTTTTGTATTAGTGTACTATAAATATAAAGCTAATTTTAATAAAACCTTATAAATAAATAAATAAATCAAGTCTGTCATCTTTTGACCACACAAGGTTTCTATAAACCTTTTATGCTTTATACTTTTTCCTTTCTATATTTTTCTAGACTTATCTATTTTTTACTCCTTCAATTTGAAACTTTTAAGTAACTTCAAACTAGACAATTTTGTTCTAGCAAACACACATTTTTATGCCTTCATAACTTTCTCCATCAAAAACATATTTTGTTTTGTTTTTTGAGACAGAGTCTCACTCTATCACCCAGGCTGGAGTGCAGTGGTGTGTTTATAGCTTACTGAAGCCTTAACCTCCCCAGGCTCATGTCCTTACACCTCAGTCCACCAAGTGGCTGGGACTATAGGCACATGCCACCACGCCCAGCTAATTTTTGTATTTCTTGTAGAGACAGAATTTTATCATGCTGCCCACGCTGGTCTCAAACTCCTGAGCTCAAGCAATCTCCCCACCTCAGCTTCCCAAACTGGTAGGATTACAGGCACAAGCCACCATGCTCAGCCCTTTCTTTTGTTTATACACTGTGTATACAGAATTGTTTCTCTTATGTCTAGTAGTTTTATTTACAGATTAAATATAATTTTAACTCAGTAATCCTAATTCCTAGTAAAAACACTAGAAAGTAATTTTGAATTGTTTTATATCAGTCTTTGTAGATAAGAACCATTTTGTGATTTTTTAGAAAACTCATTCTTCAAATTATTGTTTATTAATGATATTAATATATTCAGCTCTTCTATACCATATAAAAATAATGTCAAGGTATATAGACTAATATTTATTAATATCATTAATAAACAATAATTTGAAGAACCATCTTTCTCCCATCCAAATACTAACCAGACCTGACCCTGCTTTGCTTCCAAGATCAGACGAGATCGGGTGCGTGCAGGGTGATATGGCCATAGACTGAAGAACCATCTTTCTAAAGGTATATAAAAACTTTCAAGGTCTATAAAAATAACATGTCAAGGTATATAGACTATTTATTATTAAATGTTTAATAATAAATATTTCAATATTTTAACTTACAAATGACTCAAACATTTTATGATTATTTATTACTTAATTTAACCTAACTTTAAGATTTTAAATTACTGAAAATAATTTTAAAACTATGACACAGGCACCCTCCCTAATGTCTTTCCCAGTCATTCCAGGTTCCACATAGCCATGTGGCACACAGGAGGACTATGAAAAGCAGAGCCTGTCTGAGTCCTGAATTCACATACCAAATGTAGAGGTCTTCATAGAAGACAGAGCTGTGAAGACAATACCTGGGGTATCCAACGCCTTCTAGAATAGCCAGGAGGCAAAGCTGGGGCAGGGAAGAAGGGTCCATATTGGGCTTGATTCTGCCTTATAGCTGCTACTTTAGGCACTGACAACATGTCTCCAGACCTCACCATGATCATCTATCCAGACCCCTGAATCCAGAGGCTCTAAACCAAAACCATAAACTCAAAGTTAACTCAAGCGAGTATCTACTTATATTTAACTGATAATTTTAAAGCCATTTTTATTTTACCAACAATGTAAAAGCTAGTGAGAGTAGTTAGCCAGCTTGCTTTAGGCATACAGTAAAGGGAGGGTCCCTGGAGAACCTTGGACCTGCCCAGGTCATTGCCCAGTCCAAACATACCACAAGTGCTTACACCAAATGATTTGTGCAGATAAAGGAAGTTGCACAGGGTGCTTACCTAAACATACGCTCAGTTAACCAGATCAGAGAAGCTACACAGGAGACTTGCCTAAACATGCCCACAGTGGAAAATTCCATTCCCTAACACATGGACAGTAAAGGAAATAAATCAATATGGAGTGGCTTAGACTAAGGGTTCACATGTGCACTGGAGGGATGAGGTGGAGCTGCCAGGAATTTACACCTTATGCAAATAAGGAACCCAGCCCCATCAGCTTTTCTCTAAAAGCCCTTGTATTCAACCATGAAATGGCAAGATGTTTTCAGGATCCCTCTCTTTGCTGAGAACTTTCCTTTCACTTAATAAATTCTACTCTACCCTACTCACTCTCTGGTGTCTGCGTGCCCAATTCTTTCTGGTTGTGGAACAAGAACTTGGACCTAGCTGAGCTAAGGAGCAGGAAGATCACATTAGCTTTATTTACCAAATATTATTATATACACAAAATACCTATAGACACATAGACACACGGACAGAAGCAGATCTTATTGCTCTCATAAAAGATTCTCATTTGCTGGCTTTTACATTGCTTTCTTTTCCGCTTTCAGACTATGAATCTTCCAATTGCTTGTTTCATTGCCCTAAGCAATAATTTACTAGGCAATAAATTCATATTTCTAAAGGAACAAATTTTAGGTGAAACAAAAATTATATTGCATAAGCACAGAGCTAAGATTTTGGGGCTAAATATTATATTATTTGCTCAAACAAAGGAAAATAAGGTGTAAATAAAAGTTCACTTAAGATGACCAGAAAAGAGCTTTAAACAAAGGTGTGATTTGTTGTGTTGACAAGACTTTCTAATGTACATAGGCAGACACCTTAAAAATGGAGATTTCCTTTATAGATATTAATTTATTTTACAAAATAATTTAAAGATAGCCAGTTAAATTCCAGAATGGTGTACTTTAGTTTGATAGGTGGTCTTTTTTAAACTTAGCTACTGTTTCTTAGTTAAAATTACTGAGTTCATGATGGAGCACCTTAAGAAATAGGGCAAAGAAAGCACTTTCTATGCCTGGACTCAACATGGGTAGCACTGAAAGAAAAGTAAGCCTTCTCTTTGCCTGAGGGCCTACATTTCATAAACACTCTATCTAGGATAGCTTTCTTTTCACCTTTGAGGTAGGAGAGTAACCAAGCCAAAAGGTTAGCAAATTTATTCTGTGTTATAAATTAGTCACTTAACCTCTTTATTTGCTTTTTATAGTCTTTAAATAAAAATATTGAAATCTTTTTAGAAGCTTCTGCATATCAATAGGTAACCCTACATGAGTCTAATTCAGGAGCCCTCATTTTCAAGTGCAGTGTCGTTCATTCAAAATGTTCTATTGTAACTTTCACACTGAGCAATTCACACTGTGGATTGGATCTGTCCGGCCCAAATGTCATGTCAGATTGTGGTCCTCAATGTTGGAAGAAGGACCTGGTGGGAAGTGATTGGATCATGGCGGCAGACTTCCACTTTGATGTTCTTGTGACAGTGAATGCGTTCTCATGAGATCTGGTTATTTAAAAATGCATAGCACTTCCCCCTTTGCTCTCTCTTCCTCTTGCTCCAGCCACATAGAATATCTCCTTCCTCTTTACCTTCCACCATGATTGTAAGTTTCCTGAGGTCTCCTCAGCCATGTTTCCTGCACAGCCTGTGGAACCATGAGCCAATTAAACTTTTTTTCTTTATAAATTACCCAGCCTCACATAGTTCTTTATAGACACACAAAGATGGAAGAATGGACTAATAGAGTGAGCTAATACCTAAATGACCCTCATTACTTTTGTTGAAAGACAAGGCTTGGAAACTATCTGATCAGCATAAGATTTGTCACTCAGTCATCTCAGTCACTTCCCTGGATCAATATTTGTATTTTGAATTGGCTCTTGGTGTGCAGAGGCTGCACCTCCATCCCAGGAGCATCTGAAGGCAGTTCCCTCTGACCAAAGAACACATGTGGAAGTTGAGAATCTAGAAAATGACTCCCTTAAAACTATCCATATCCTTGGAAGGTCTTCCCATATCCCTAACAATACACATCCTCACTTGAAGACCATGACTAATCCACAACATGAGTCATCAAACGTGATTTGTTGAGTGATCACGAAGTGCGATGACTTTCAGATATCACCTAGCCCCACCCACTGGGATTCAAACTGACTACTCAATTAAATGTCCTCTTTGATTCACTTTACCTTTCCCTGTGGACGAACTTGTTTAGGCCCATTTACTAAATCCAGGTGTAAGTAAACACCAAATTAGAGAAAATCACACTTTTCAAAAAAAATAAACTTTAGATTGATTCTCACATGCCAAGTTTAAAATGTTCCATAACACAAAATAATTTGGAAGAGTCAGTAGGAATGATGCAAAATCATTAACTCCAATTACTTTTTAGTATTACTAGATCATTTCAATGTAGAACAGTTACTCCCTAGCTAGTATTACTTAGGGAAAGCATCTTTTAACCTCAAAATACATCTCATGAAGCAATGCTAAATAGACATTTTACAAATGGAATCATTCTGTCCACAAATTAGACAATTTATTATTAGAGACATCCTAAGAGGTTTTTTAAAATAAAGAGATGCCCTATGCTGAATGAAAAGCTCACACTTTAATATGCCTTCTTGTCAAATGTTCGTTGTCATATAAAGGGCTTTCTTGGCAGGGGTTGGTGGGGAGCTGGGCACAGCTGTCTCATTTTACTGCTGCTTGCCTTATTGTGTTTTGTCTTTTGTTAAATGTGCACTCTTTTCTTAGCTCTGATAGAGTGGTCAGCAATTAGACTATGAAAGGCTACTACAAATTTTCAAATCATAAAATGTATGCTACACTGACTGTGATAAGTGATGTAAAATATACTTTAAGCTGTCTCAGAATTTTGAGTCTTATTCATTGGAGCATAAGTGAGCCAATCAATGACAAAAGAGATTATTTTGGTTAATAAAATGTCAGTTAAAAGTCTTTAATGTGATTCTTCTAGGAGATAATTAGCTATTAATTCAACCATTTACTAATGCAATACAACCCTTTCCCGACTTTTGGCTGTCTTGTGTAGGCTGTGTTCTGATGTACTTGTACTTGGCCTTCACTACTCCATGCACAATATATGATATTAGAATTCTCTTTTTGAACTAAAAAACTGTTTTTATTACCCTAAACAGGTATACCACTCTTGTCTTCCCCAGTACATGAGAAATCTGAAACATTTTCTATTTTATTAGGTCAGTATCATCTGTGGATGGTTGTGACTCCCCGTCCTCACTCCAATTCTCATAGACAGAAACAGAATTTGTATTTATTCATCAGCCAATAGCTCTCCTTCAGCACTTTGCATATTTAAATAAATTTGGTTCTGATCATTTCTTTTTTTGAGATTATTGCAGAGGTGTCTGAAGATGCCACACATAACAAAGGGAATAGTTGACTGAGATAATCTTATTTCAGAAGGCTGGCTTGTTAATGGGTAGCTGTAACTACAACTGGAAAATACAGTCAACAAAAAAGAAAACCTCTGCCTTGCACCAACACGTATGTCTGAAGGTGTGAAATTTAAACTATCTTTTAAGTGACTGCTATTTAGTACCAGTTAGTCAAATGCCACTGCCTGGGGTCAGAGCATCATTAGGTATTAGCCTAAGGAAATGAGGTGGGAGGTGGATCAGCTAACAGGAAGTCATGAGGGAGTCAACTGAAAAAAAAAAAGAACTGTCTTCTGATATCTAAGCTGAAAGACAGTGTGTGGAAGGCTGCAAAGCAACTGGTGGCTAAAGCCAACATGAGCAAAGCGAAGGACTTTTTGACTTTAGTTCAAGAAGAAGGACCAGAAACTTTAAGGTGATAATCTCTGGTCTCTACATCAAGGGCATCCTGTAGGCAGCTTGGTCTGTCCACTCTCCTCAAAAAAGCCTGGCTGTAGGCTATGTTTCAGTGTCCCCTCCAGACCTTGTGTTGAAATGTAATTGCCACTGTAACAGAATTTACAGAAAGTGGGACATTTAAGCGATGATTAGATCATGAAGGTTCATGAAGGTAATGAATGCATTAATAGTTATCATGAGAATGGGGTCCCAATAAAAGGATACGTGCATCCCAATTTCCTCTCTCTGTCTCATGCATTCACTTCTTCCTTCTACTCTTGCCCCATGGGATGACATTTGCCACTTGCCGGTGCCATGCTTTTGGACTTCCCAGTCTCCAAAACTGTAATCAATAATCTCTTTTCTGTATAAATTACTCAGTCTGTGGCATTCTGTTTTAGCAGCAGAAAATAGTCTAAGCACTGTTCAGTGATTAATCTCCCTTGCTGTTTGTTTATTCCAGTAATTGGCATATATTGACACAAGCATAGGGTATGTCTATTGTGTGTTGCTATAAAGAAACACCTGAAGCTGGGTAATTTATAAAGAAAAGAGGTTTTTTTAATTTACAGTTCTGCAGGCTATACACAAACATGGCACTGGCATCTGCTTGGTTTTTGGTGAGGGCTTTTGAGCTGCATCAAAACATGGCAGAGAGGGTCATTGGGGTCCTGGACACCTGCAAAGAAGCACCATACCTAAGGGACTGCCTGGCTTTATAAGAATGCACTCTCAAGGGAACTAATTACCCTGAGAACCAATCCAGTGACTCAAGGGCAAGAATTGCACCAAGCCATTCATGAGAGGTCCACTCCCATGACCCAAAAACCTTCAACTAGGCCCAACCTGTCAGCATCACTACACTGGGGATCAAATTTAAGCATGAAATTTGGTGGGGATAACAAACTATAGCCACACCAAACAATGTGAAAGTGGGGTGAGAAGGTGCAGGGGTGGGAGGAATCCTACACAGGCCTATGGCTTAGTCACTGACTGAGGGCTGGTGGGGTGAGAGGCCTAGTACCTGGGGTTCCAATGGTGCTGTCACCATGAGTGCAGGTGACATGTAGTTCACCTTGCTGCTAAGTTATAAAGCTATAAAACTTATTTCCTGTTTAATGTTGTTCCTGGCCAGCTTCTTTCAAGCAAAAAATAATGTCCCAACATGAGAATGGGCATTGCCTTGTACATTTTCTGCAGGGCAGCCTGTGAAGGTGGCAGCAATGGTTTGTTACTTTCCCATCGTTCCTTTCCTGTGTCTTTTGCATGTTTGTTTGCTGCTTCAACAATGGGGTTGCAGTGAGTTCAGGACGCCAGTCCACCCACACTGAATAACATTCCACCCCTGCCCCTTTCCTCCCATCTCCATTAACTTGGTGGAAGTGGTCCTCTCATTACTTCCTTTCTTGGCTGTTGCGGTGGCAATTTATGATACACTGAAGTAGACAATACATTAAAAAGGTACTAAATCCCTTCCAGAAAAAAATCTTATATGAAAACAGAATTCCTACAGATAAAGTGTTTTAATTCACAGGAAAAATTTAATGGGAGCTGTTTGGTACCATAGTTGGGTCAAAGCCTTGTATGTTATATTTTTTATGACCTCTCTGCCTATAAATATGTAGACCACTTAGGGATAGGTCTTGGTCAGGCACAAATGTTTTTCTTTCTTTGGTTATGAAATCTTTGAAAAATACTAAAGAATATATGTGATACATATCACATGGTTACATAGTGCATTTAAGGACAAACCAGCTGAATAAACAGACGTTTGTATCATTGTGTTAGGAGTCTGCAAACAAAACCCCACCTCTGGCATCTGAGCCCTCTATGGGATCCTTTCTGGTCACATTTCCTGCCTCTTCCTAGAGGTAACCATAGCCAGATTTGGGTTTTTAGTTCTATTGTTTTTCTTTACAGTTTTACAATATATGTATATATCCTTAAATGATGACTTGTAGTTGTAGAGTATCACATGTTTTAGAACACAATATAAGTAATTTCTTTCAACTATATGTATTCCTCCATGATTAGCTTTATTCCTTCTATGTTATGCTTTGGAGATTTATTCTTGTCGATATGAATAGCTGTACATTATTTGTTTTTCCTGATATATATTGTTACATTGTATGAATACTTTTGAATTATTTGCCCATTCTTCTGTTGACAGATCTTTGGGTTACTTCCAGATTTCTGCTATTGCAAACCACACTGCTTCAAATATTCTTACACCATATCTCAAGGTATACATATGCATGATTTTCTCTCATTAAAACCTAGGACTGGGAGTATAGGGTTATAGAAAATGTACCATATAAAGTTTGCTAGATTAATGCTATATTGTTTTCCTAATGAGTTGAAGGAAATTATGTACCTGCAGTAAATAAGGTTGTGTGTGTATACACACACACATAAAATGATACATATTTGTCATATATATCATAGCTAATATTTGCTCCCAATCTAAGGCCTGTATTTCTGCTTTTGATAAAGTGTTTTCTGTTTGCTTATTTGTTTTTTCATAAAGATTTTATTAATGCTATGGAGTCAAGTTTATCTATTATTTGTTTTATGGTTAGTGCTTCTGTATCCTGTTTTTAAAATCCTCTACTGTGAGATCATATAGCCCTATGTTTTCTTAAAGTTTTGCCTTTAACATTTTTCTTTAATCTATCTGAAATTCATTTTGATAAATAGTTTGAAGTTAGGACCCAGTTTTACTTTCCATATGGATAAACAAATGGCCTTGGTACTATCTGTTGAATAGTTAATAATTCCATAGAAATCTGCTCTGCTTTTCAGCTTTCTGAATATGGCTAGCCAGTTTTCCCAATGTCATTTATTAAACAGGGAATCTTTCCCCATTGCTTGTTTGTCAAAGATCAGAACTAGAAATACCATTTGACCCAGCAATCCCATTACTGGGTATATACCCAAAGGATTATAAAACATTCAATTATAAAGACACATGCACATATATGTTATTGCAGCACTATTTACAATAGCAAAGACTTGGAACAAGCACAAATGCCATCAATGATAGACTGGATAAAGAAAATGTAGCACGTATACACTATGGAATACTATGCAGCCATAAAAAGGATGAGTTCATGTCCTTTGCAGGGACATGGATGAAGTTGGAAACCATCACTCTCAGCAAACTGACACAAGAACAGAAAACCAAACACTGCATGTTCTCACTCATAAGTGGGTGTTGAACAATGAGAATACATGGACACAGGGAGGAGAACATCACACACTAGGGCCTGCCAGAGGGTCGGGGAGCTTGGGGTGGTATAGCGGGGGTGGGGGGTTTGGGGAGAGCTAACATTAGGAGAAATTCCTAATGTAGATGATGGGGGGATGGATGCAGCAAACCACCATGGCATGGGTATACCTATGTAGCAAACCTGCACATTCTGCACATGTACCTGAGAACTTAAAGTTTAATAATTTAAAAAAAGAAATATACTCTGCTGGCATTTTTATAATGCCATTTTCTACATTTTGAAATAAATTGAATCTCTATATATGGCTACGTTTCTTTTTCTTTTTCTTTTTTTTCTTTTTTCTTTGGATGGAGTCTCACTCTGTCATCCAGGCTGGAGTGCAGTGGCATGATCTGGGCTCACTGCAACCTCCACCTCCCAGGTTCAAGCAATTCTCCTGCCTCAGCCTCCCGAGTAGCTGGGAGAAAATTTTTGCAATATATTAATCTGACAAAGGTCTAATATCAGGCTTTCATAAGGAAATTTACAAATTTACAAGAAAAAACAAACAACTCCATTAAAAAGTGGGCAGAGTACATGAACAGGCACTTTTTGAAAGAAGACATACATGCAGCCAAAAAGCATAGGAAAAAAAACCTCAAAAACACAGATCATTAGAGAAATGCAAATCAAAACCAATATGAGACACCATCTTTCACCAGTCAGTATGGCTATTACTGAATAGTCAAAAAATAACAGGTGCTGGCAAGGTGACAGGGAAAAAGAGTGCTTGTACACTGTTGATGAAAGTGTAAATTAATTCAACCATAGTGGAAAGCAGTATGGTAACTCCTCAAAGACCTAAAAACAGATCTACTATTCAATCCATCAATTTCATTACTGAGTATATACCCAGAGGAATAGAAACAGTCTATGATAAAGATGCATGTGAATGTTCATTGCAGCACTATTCACAATAGCAGAGACATGAAATCAACCTAAATGCCCATCAATGGTAGACTGGATAAAGAAAATGTGGTACATATACACCATGGAAAATGATGGAGCCATAAAACAGAATGAGGTCATGTCTTTTGTTGAAATATGATGAGGTGGTGGCCATTATCCTCAGCAAAACAGAAAACCAAACACCACATGTTCTCACTTATGAGTGGAAGCTAAATGATGAGAACACATGGACACATAGAGGGAAACAACAGACGCTTGGGCTTATCAGAGAGCGGAGGGTGGGAGGAGGGAGAGGATCAGGAAAAATAACTACTGAGTGCTAGACTTAATACTTGGGTGATGATATAATCTGTACAACAAACCCTCATGACCCATGTTTGCCTATAAAACAAACCTGCACATGTACCCTGGAGCCTTAAATAAAAGTTAAGAAAAATAAAATCCATTTTCTAGGAGGAGAAAAATTAATTTAGGAAAGCACAGTTGCTGGATGCATGCTTTGTTTTCACTGAGAGTGCTGCATGGTTGAAAATATTTATAGACCACAGCTTTAACCAGCAGCCAGACCATTAAATGTTCTTGAGTATCTGAGTCTGTGGATGTAGGACCCATGCCTGCAAAAGGAGGCACAGGCTTGTTTCTTCAGCTTTTTCCAGTTTTCACCAAATGCCTGCCAGAGCCTTTGTCCTATGGCCCCTAAATTACTGGAAAAGTGGCAGAGCAAGGGTTATTGCTGACAACCCACCAGGGTCAAGGATCTTATTTACTCTTCTGCTCCACCCCAGTGGACATTCCATGTTAATTTCATGGTCAGCCACCATTTTATAGCTTTAGTGTTTTATCAAGATATTAGAACCAAAATATTTGCACATTCAATTCTGGTCACCATGTTTAAAACTTAGACAGTCATGAGTTCTTTTTCTAAAACAAGATTGGTTGATGGTAATTTCTAAGATCTGTTCTAACATGTAGACATTTTTCTGTAGGAAAAGGCTGTGTTAGATCCAAGCACATGAAAAAAAAAAAAAGTCAAACTCAAGGGTTGATTTACAGAGGTGTGGGCAAAGTCAAAAGAAACAATAAAAGCCTGTAAAATGCTCCCAGACTCGCAATAGCAGAAACCCTCTAACACCCCAGGGCCAAAGGGTGAGAAGAGAATGAGCTGTCTGCACACTCCCAGAACTCTGGCAGGGCTGTTTCTCCATGGGGTTGTTTTGCCCGACACTGTGGGCTCAGGTCGGGGTGCTGCAAGGCATCTTGTGCTGGAGGCAGGGCTGCTGCTCAACACCCTCCCATGTGCAGGGCAGCCCCAGCACAGAGAATGGTTGGGTGGAAATGCTAGTACAGCTGAGGTTGAGAAACATCAGAGAGAAACCCAGCCTTTGTGAAAACCCACTGCTGGAAGGAAAGAAGCAAAGGACACCATGGCCCTCCCTACCTCTGGCTGCTGGTGCCTCCCTCTAGCTGGATCCCTGGAACAGGACCTGGGTGTGCTCCCAGAGGCCAGCCTCTGAGGACCTAGAGCGGGGCTGGAGAAGTAGGACGATGACTTAAGAGGCAGGTGGAGAAGACCTGTGGTATGGATGGGGTTTGTTTCTCCTCCCCAAATCTCATGCTGAAATGTGGTCCAGGCATGACAGTGTTGACAGGCGGGGCATAGTGGGAGGTGTTTGAATCTAGAGTGGAGCCTCATCACCGCCTTGGTACCTTCTCATTGTAGTGAGTTCTTGCTCTGGCAATGCTATATTAGTACCTGTGAGCATGGGTGGTTATAAAGCCAGAATGTTCTTCTGTTTGCCTCTCTCTTTGCAGGTGTTCAGTCCCCCTGGCCCTTCTTTGGCATGTTTTCACCCAGAACGTGGCCCTCAACAGAAACCAAGCAGATGCTATGCCTGCTTCTCCTGCTTCCCAGCCTACAGAACTGTGAGCCAAGTAAATTTATAAATCATGCAGTCTCAGGTACTAGGTTATTGCAACCCTTATCGTACAAAGACACTGCTTTTCAGCTTTTCCAATCTATAACCCTGACCATCTAAGGTTGCCCAGGTTGGTTTCAGTCCTGGGCCCCTCCCAAACCCCACAGGTCCTACTTGTCTGTAGATCTGGGTGCATTGTTGCTGGAGGATCAGAGAATTGCTCCTGGATATGGGGTCAATTCACCCAAAAGGAGTACATGTGCCTGAGAGTTTACCCAACGTAAGCCAAGCACTGTCTGAGGGAGGATAAAATACCCACTTTCTATGCCTGCAGTTAGGATGCACTCTGATCCTATGCAACGCTGAAGCACTATCACCCGAGCTCCAAGCCGCCCAAGCCCGAGCAGGGCTCCAGTGCTCCTCTCAACACCTCACCCTGCTTGTTCCATCTATTATGGCTCTTCTTTATTCAATGAATAATATGTGAATTATAGCTGAATAATCATCTCACTAATATCTTTGTCTCATAATCTGCATCCAGGGAGAGCTTGCTGGAGACCATATCACTGGTGTCCGCTCTAATCATGAAAAGTATTAACCTGAACAGTAGTACCCATGAGCACATCCTAACCCTCACCTTCACACTTACACTTGTCATAATGCAAACTGTAACCCTAACCCTCACCCTCATCCTCATCCTCGCCTTCACCCTCACCCTCACCCTAACTCTAACCACTAACCCTAACCACTAACCCTAACCAATCTCTGAGCCTCACTTTACTTACAGCAATCTGTGCTCTAACACAAAATGACATTTAAAAAATTGTAGCATTGTCCACCCCCACCCTAAACCCTGGAACCTACTTGTGGCCATTGGCCAACTGAACCTTGAGTTCTGAACCCTGGGGCAGACCAGTGAACCTGGATGACTCCAGCCCGCTGTGGAGAAGCAGCCAAGAGAAGCATGTTGTTAGGAACATAATCAAATTAAATTAGTGGGCTGACTGGCCTCTGCAGGTCCATCTAACAACACAGAAAAAACAGCAGTAAGAAATGAATCTTTTCTTTTCTCCTGGTTTGGATGCTGGAAACCTTGCAGTCACTGAATGGATTCCAAACAAAACTCTACACTATTCTGGGAAATAACTGTTCCCTGTGGTCAACCTGGTGACTACAAGGAAAAAAGTCAATATTGCAAATACACAAGACAATGTAGAGAAATTGAGGGCTTATCCGTGGCTCTAAGGGACAGGAGCAGAGAGAAGTGCTGTTGGGGCTTGGGGGAGCTCCTGGCTCTGGCTCTGTCTCTCTTTTCACCCCTAGAGGGGCTGTGGAGAGAGTACAGCAGCCTGCTACTGGAATACTTAAAATGAACTTGCAACTGTAAAATCCCTGGTATTTCTGAATTCTCAGGCATACATCGATTACACTACTATTACACTAAAAGGCACATCTGAAGTTTTAAAACTATGTACCTCCCAAACATGTGGCCTGATGCCTCTGAAAGGAAGTTAGTGTCTCCACAGAGTGACAGAAGGACCATCGTCTGCTCCTTCATCTAGAGAATTTTGAAAGCAATTCAGGGCTTTCAAATTTGGACCCTGGATAGAAGAAATAACCTAGTCCCTAGACAAGACATAACGGCAACTTTGCCAGTGTTCAGATGCAGGAGCTGGTAGTGTGCTTCAGTCTTCAATTCGCTTTTAAAAAGTACAATCCAGGTCCCTCCCTGTATAGCCTCAACTCCGTCTTTGCCAGCAGGACAGCACTGCCAGACCTCCTCTATGCCCCACCAGGCCATCCCGCTTGCTGCTGCCCTTTCCCTCCTTTTTGCCTGGAGTCTGTTTTTCAAGACTCACTTCCCTATGGAGCCTTCCATGAAGACCCAATACCTAAGAATGTTTTCCTCTCTCTGCCCCTGATGGTGGATGCTGTAGATTCCTCCAGCCTCCCTCTGCATGCCAGCCTGGAGGCTTCCAACTGCAAACACCTATGACATTACCTGAAGCCTTTGGCTGGCTTCTGGAATCCACCTGATGGTGTGGAGGGTGGGCCTGCAGTCCTGGGAGTGGCCCTTGGACCAGTTGGTGTATGAGTCTGTGGGTAGAGTCTCCAGCAGTCTGTCCTTGTTTGGGAGACTTTAGAGCCTGCTGTGCACCATCTACCAAAGTTCCCCAGGAGATTTCAGTCCTCTTAATTTAATAAGAGTTTATTCTACAGGCTCCCTTTTCTTCCACCTCTCACTACCCACAGGCCTCCTGGGAACATCTCCTGACAGCATTACCTGCACTCACTTCTCAGGTTAGCTTCTGGGGAACTCAACCTAAGACAATCCCCACAAGTCTTACCCTGGTGCTCACTCAGCATTCATTCTTTAATGTGTTTCTGCTTTCTTCTGTATGTAGTATCTCATCAATGAGATCATGAACCACTTGAAGGAAGTAGTTTGTATCACTAGTTTTCCCCACAGTTTCTGGAATAGTATAGAGCTTCATATAGCTGGCACAGTGGGACTGAACTTCTTACTTCCAAAAGTTTTTTTTTATTATATTGCATGTTTTCATTTATGCCACCTCCAGTTTAAGAAATAAGGTGCTGTGAGCTTATTAAGATGCACTGAAATTACATGTCAACTGTAAATATTACACCAACATGGTGCTCAAACTCCTGGTTTGGGTTATATATAATATTTATTTACATATATAACAAAGGAAGAGTTATTTGGGAGACAATAGCACATACTATCAGGAGTCAGTGATTTCCAAACACAAGGCAAAGACTAATTTTCCTTTTGAACTGAAAGGTAGAGGGATACTTGATTATTGTTATTTGGAACAGTTGATAATATTGTTGAGTCAGAGGGACTTTGGGGCCTCTGTTAGCCAGTGCTCTTCTATACAATTTTATATTTTAGTCATGAGAGAGCAAAAGCACCTTGGTATGCTGGAAAAAGAAAAAAAAAAGTGAAAATGCTCTCCCATCAGACACTGTTGCAAGTCTCCCTGATCTTCCCTGTGTGAGGTTGTGAAGCTTTAGAGATAGACTGGCCTGGGTCTTAGCTGTGTCACTAATGGTTGATTTTAGCCATATCATTTCTTTTGAAAACTTATTTTTCTTACGTATAACTGGGAATATGATAATGGCACTGACTTCATAGAACTGTTACAATTAAAGTAAATGAGATAATGCATATAAAGTGCCCAGTACAGTGTTAGGCACCTAATAAATTATTGATAAGTGGTTCCTGCTATCACCACCACTGTCATCATCATAAGTGTAGTCAGAACTGCAGCATCCTGCAACACAGTGGAGAGGCAGAGCCCTGGGTGCTTGTGTAACAATGAATGGGCCCTTTCCATTTGATACTCCCAGCCTCACGCACTGATCCACCATCTGCTGTATCACATTGCTCTGGTCTATGCAGAAAATATGCTAATTCCAGAAATAACATTTTTTGGTCACTTTAGATCCTTAGAGATTTTGAGAAAGTCTGGTTGCTGGGTCTCCAACCTGTCTTCTCTGTGGATGATTTTATACACTTCCCTCATTAAGGTCCATCTTAAGCAAAACTCTAAAATCGGTGACATTTTTCTTTGGACCTTATTACACTACCCAGCCTCCATTTCCCCAGAGGCTTCTGGGTTGCTCAAGCTCTTCCAAATTTTCCCTGGGTTTTATTCTCAGTGAATATAATAACTAAGATTTCAAGTCCATTAAGGCTTGCTTCAGTGGCTGTCTCAGTGGAAAGGGTCTCACCATCCAATTAAGCTACAGAGTTCGTTGACTTGTATCCTGCTTCCAAAGGTATTTGCATTTTTATCAGCACTCAACGACTTAGTTCAAAGGAATAACTATCTTACTATATCACCTCATGCTTCTAGGGAGGTGGGAAAGTATAAGTACAGACATTTATGAATGGGCTTGACTGTATCCAAATTCTTCAGATCTAGCCTCAAGACTGCTGCATATTTCTTTGTTCTGCAAACCCAACTTTGTTTAGTTTTGTTTCCTGGATTTTAGACTGCTCACATTCCCCCTACCCCAACCCCAATATCCTGTCAGCGTAGGTCCTCTGTGTCATTCACAGACCTGCAGTGGGTTTGTTTATAACAGCACAGTCTGATCGATTAAAGAAAAGGAAATAAGGAAAGCAGTAAATGTGAAGCTGTCTGTCTGACTGGGTGTCTTACCTCCCACCCTGGCTACCCTAACGCTACTCTTTGGTCAGTCTCTTGCTCTGAACCTCCACGTGGCACCAAACCTGAGAATGTTTGCTGGCTGCCCAGTCATAGTCACTGCTGGTTCAGAGAACAGCAAGTTTTACAGAAGGTGTGGATTCAGTATACAGAAAATAGACAAAAGATTCCCCTTAACCTGACAGAGCCTAGATCATCTTCTTGCCTTGGTGTGCTTACCAAAAAAATTATTGTTGCAATAAGTTATTTTACATCTCTGCTTTAAAATAATTCTGGCTGTGATTTAGATTTTAATGAGAAATGTGATGTCTCCCTTTGACACATGTGAAGTGTGGTGACGGACTCCCCAGTGAATGCTGAGAGCCTCAGCCCTCAGTTGCTTGGGGTCTGTCTCAGCTGCAGCAGCCAAGCTCTTCCCAGGCCAGCCCCACATGGTGAGGGGCACATCTTAGGGGCAGTGCTTGCTTCACAGCCTGCAAGCTACTTTCTCCACTGTCCAACGTGCCCCTCGAAGATATGGATCCTCTTTAACATTTTGCACCCCGAACTCTGCCTGAGAGCCTGCTGATGAAGAGAACCCAAGCTGTGATAAGAGCGGAGGTTCTTGGAGATATAAGGGGGTTGAGAAACTCTCCCTATTTGTACAGATATAATTGAATAGAAAAGCAAGTTCTAGAATGAATCTCTCATTAGTAACATGAACAGACATTCATTTTAAGATCTGCATAGAATTTCTTAAATGTAGGCAAAATGTTAACACTGAGGTGGTCTTGAAAATGAGTAGTATTGAGGAGAAAAATGCAGCTACCAATGTGGGAGAATCTAGAGTGTCTTCAAGGGGATATTTCTGTTTTAATTCAAACAAGAAGACTTTTTCATTTACTCAACAAGCATACTAAGCGAACAAAGCACTCACAGTGGAGAGATATGAAGGGAACCATGAGAGAAGCTGTTGAGCATGTTGGGGTGCTGTTGGTCTGAGCATGTGAAGGTGCTATAGGTTTCCTCTGAGTTCTGTGGGCTCACATTTTGATGAGAACTGGGAACCAGTCATATTAGTGGAACCAGTCAGATTAGATGGAGGCAAATATAGAGTCCAATCCCTGGTGACCTGTGGATAGTGTGAATAGCATGAGTGAAGCCCAGTCAATGATTCCCCCTCATCTCTCTGAGCAAGGAAGTGGCTCATAAATTCTGATTGGAGATGCTTTGTGGGCTGTGTCAGAAGTACTTGGGGAGAAGGCTGTGTCTTGTCCAGGAAATAAAAGTTTTACAAGGAACACATGGAGCTCTGCAAGGCCTCCTCTATATTTTACATTGGCAGGGTCAAAACAGGGAAGGACTGTGCTCCAGACCCAGGGAGAATCCCAGCTCTGTCATTTACCTCTGGGACTTCAGACAAGGCTTTTCTTTGCATCTCCTTTCCTCATCTGGAATAGGAAAGTTATAATGCTACTTGCTTGAAAGGTTTGTTGTACATATTAGATAAAAATATTAGGCACAATAGCTGGTACCATTTTGGGGTACACAGGAATAACTATATAAATGTTAGTTGTATTTTTTTTGATACTTTAAGTTCTGGGATACATGGCCAGAATGTGCAGGTTTATTACATAGGTATACATGTGCCGTGGTGGATTGCTGCACCCATCAACCTGTCATCTATATTAGGTCTTTCTCCTAATGCTATACCTCCCCCATCCCTCCACTCCCCGACAGGCCCTGGTGTGTGATGTTTCCCTCCCTGTGTCCATGTGTTCTCATTGTTCAACTCCCACTTATGAGTGAGAAAAAGCAGGGTTTGGTTTTCTGTTCCTGTGTTAGTTTGCTGAGGATGATGGCTTCCACTTCATCTATGTCCCTGCAAAGGACATGATCTCATTCCTTTTTGAGGCTGCATAGTATTCCATGGTGTATATGTACCACATTTTCTTTATCCAGTCTCTCATTGATTTGGGTTGGTTCCATGACTTTGCTATTGTAAATAGTGCTGCAATAAACATACATGTACATGTGTTTTTAAAGTAGAATGATTTATATTCCTTTGGGTATATACTCAGTAATGGGATTGCTGAGTCAAATGGTATTTCTGGTTCTAGATCCTTGAGGAATTGCCATACTGTCTTTTGCAATGGTTTAACTAATTTACATTCCCACCAACAGTGTGTGTTGCTGTTTCCATGCAGCCTCACCAGCATCTGTTGTTTCTTGACTTTTTAATAATTGTCATTCTGACTAGTATGAGATAGTGGTTTTATGGTTTTGAATTGCATTTCTCTAATGATCAGTTGTGTTGACCTTTTTTACACGTTTGCTGGCTATGTAAATGTCTTCTTTTGTGAAGTGTCTGTTCATACATTTTGCCCACTTTTTGATGGGGTTGTTTGCTGTTTTCTTGTAAATTTGTTTAAGTTCCTTGTACATTCTGGACATTATACCTTTGTCAGATGGGTAGATTGCAAAAGTTCTCTCCCTTTCTGTAGGTTGTCTGTTCACTCTGATGATAGTTGCTTTTGCTGTGCGGAAGCTCTTTAATTTAACTAGATCCTATTTCTCAGTTTTGGCTTTTGCTGCAATTTTTTTGAGTTTTTGTCATGAAGTCTTTGCCCATGCCTATGTCCTGAATGGTATTGCCCAGGTTTTCTTCTAGGGTTTTTGTGGTTTGGGGTTTTGCATTTAAGTCTTTAATCTATCTTGAGTTAATTTTTGTATGAGGTATAAGGAAGGGGTCCAGTCTCAGTTTTCTATATATAGCTAGCCAGTTTTCCCAGTATCATTTATTGAATAGAAGATCCTGTCCCCATTGCCTGTTTTTGTCAGGTTTGTCAAAGATCATATGGTTTTAGATGTGTAGTGTTATTTCTGAGGTCTCTGTTTCATTCCATTGCTCTATATGTCTGTTTTGGTACCAGTACCATGCTGTTTTGGTTACTGTAGCCTTGTAGTATAATTTGAAGTCAGGTAGTGTGATGCCTCCAGTTTTGTTCTTTTTGCTTAGGATTATCTTGGCTATATGGGGTCTTCTTTGATTTCATATGAAATTTATAATAGTTTTTCTAATTCTGTGAAGAATGTCAGTGGTAGTTTGATGGGAATAGCATTGAATCTATAAATTACTTTGGACAGTATGGCCATTTTCATAATATTGATTCTTCTATTCATGAGGATAAAATGTTTTCCATTTGTTTGTGTCCTGTTCTCCTTGAAGTTCTTCACATTTCTTGCTAGCTGTATTCCTAGGTACTGTATTCTCTTTGTAGTGATTGTGAATAAGAGTTCATTCATGATTTTACCCTCTGCTAGTCTACTGTTGGTGTAAAGGAATACTTGTAATTTTTGCACATTGATTTTGCATCCTGAGACTTTGCTGGAGTTGCTTATCAGCTTCTGGAGTTTTGGGGCTAAGATGATGTGGTTTTCTAAATAGAGAATCAGGTGATCTGCAAACAGAGACAACTTGACTTCCTCTCTTCCTATTTGAATACACTTTATTTCTTTCTCTTGCCTGATTGCCCTGGCCAGAACTTCCAATACTACATTGAATAGGAGTGGTAATAGAGGGCATCCTTATCTTGCACCAGTTTTCAAAGGGATGTTTCCAGCTTTTGCCCATTCAATATGATATTGGCTGTGGATTTGTCATAAATAGCTCTCATTATTTTGAGATATGTTCCATCAATACCTAGTTTATTGAGAGTTTTTAACATGAAAGCTCACACATATCACCTATGGTTACTTTTTCACTCCAACAGCAGAAGGGAGGAGTTGATGGAGACGGTATGCCCCATACATTCTAAAATGTTTTCTATCTGACCCTTTGCAAGGAATTTTACCAAAGGCCTTTTCTGCATCTGTTGAGATAATCATGTGGTTTTTTTCCTTTGGTTCTGTTTATGTGATGGATTACATTTATTGATTTACATACATTGAAACAGCCTTGCATCCTGGGGATGAAGCTGACTTGATCATGGTGGATAAGTTTCTTGAAGTGCTGCTGGATTCGGTTTACTAGTATTTTATTAAGGATTTTTGCATTGATGTTCATCAGGTTTACTGGCCTTAAGTTTTCTTTTTTTGTTGTATCTCTGCCTGGTTTTGATATCAGGATAATGCTGGCTTCATAAAATGAGTTAGGGAAGAGTCCCTCCTTTTCAATTGTTTGGAATAGTTTCAGAAGGAATGGTATCAACTCCTCTTTGTACCTCTGATAGAATTCAGCTGTAGATCCATCTGGTCCTGGGCTTTTTTTGGTTGGTAGTCTATTAATTACTGCCCCAATTTCAGAACATGTTATTGGTCTATTCAGGGATTCAACTTTTTCCTGGTTTAGTCTTGGGAGGATGTATGCATCCAGGAATTTATCCATTTTTTTCCAGATGTTCTAGTTTATTTGCATAGAGGTGTTTATAGTAGCTAGTGTTCTATTTTGTTAATTTAAAAAAAAAAAAAAAAAACAGTTCCTGGATTCTTTTTTTTTTTTTTTTTTTTTGCAGAGTTTTTGTGTTTCTATCTCCTTCAATTCTGCTCTCATTTTAGTTATTTCTTGTCTTTGGTTAGCTTTTGGATTAGTTTGCTCTTGCCTCTCTAGCTGTTTTAATTATGATGTTAGGGTGTTGATTTGAGATCTTTCTAGCTTTCTGATGTGGGCCTTTAGTACTATAAATTTCTCTGTTAATGCTGCTTTAGCTCTACCCCAGAGACTCTGGTACGTTGTCTCTGTGTTCTAATTGGTTTCAAAGAACTTCTTGATTTCTGCCTTAAATTCGTTATTTATCCAGGAGTTATTTGGGAGCAGGTTGCTCATTTTCATGAAATTGTGTGGTTTTGAGTGAGTTTCTTAATCCTGAGTTCTAATGTGATTGCAGTGTGGTCTGACAGACTGTTTGTTATGATTTCCATTCTTTTGCATTTGCTCAAGAGTGTTTTACTTCCAATTATGTGGTTGATTTTAGAATAAGTGCCCTGTGGCACTGAGAAGAATGTATATTCTATTGATTTGGGATGGAGAGTTCCATAGATGTTTATTAGGTCCACTTGATCTAGAGCTCAGTTCAAGTCCTAAATATCCTTGCTAATTTTCTGTCTCATTGATCTCTCTAATATTGACAATGAGGTGTTAAAGTCTCCCACTATTATTGTGTGAGAGTCTAAGTCTCTTTGTAGGTCTCAAAGAACTTGTTCTATGAATCTGGATGCTCCTGTATTAGGTGCATATATATTTTAAATAGTTAGCTCTTCTTATTGCACCAATCCCTTTGCCATTATGTAATGACCTTCGTTGTCTTTTTTGATCTTTGTTGATTTAATGTCTGTTTTGTCAGAGACTAGGGTTGCAACCCCCCCTTTTTTTTCTTTCCATTTTCTTGGTTAATTTTCCTTGATCCCTTTATTTTGAGCCTAGGAGTGTCTTTTCGTGTGAGATGGGTCTCCTGAATACAGCACACCAATGGCTCTTGACTCCTTATCCAATTTGCTAGTCTGTATCTTCTAATTGGGGCATTTAGCCTATTTGCATTTAAGGTTAATATTGTTATATATCAATTTGATTCTATCATTATGATGCTATCTGGTTATTTTGCACACTCATTGATGCAGTTTCTTCATAGTGTCATTGGTCTTTATATTTTGGTGTGTTTTTTCAGTGGCTGTCCATATTTAGTGCTTCTTTCAGGAGCTCTTGCAAGGCAGGCCTGGTGGTAACAAAATCCCTCAGCATTTGCTTGTCTGGAAAGGATTTTATTTCTCCTTTTCTTATGAAACTTAGTTTTGCTGGATAGGAAATTCTGTTTGAAAATTCTTTTCTTTAAGAATGTTAAATATTTGCCCCCAATCTCTTCTGGCTTATAGAGTATCTGCTGAGAGGTCTGCTGTTGGTCTGATGGGCTTTCCTTTGTAAGTGACCTGGCTTTTCTCTCTAGCTGACCTTAACATTTTTTTTCTTCATTTCAGCTTTGGAGAATCTGATGAGTATATGTCTTGGGGTTGATCTTTTCATGGAATATCTTAGTGGTGTTCTCTGTATTTCCTGAATTTGTATGTTAGTCTGTCTTGCTAGCTTGGGAAAGTTCTCCTGGATAATATCCTGTAGTGTGTTTTCCAGCTCGTTTCCATTCTCCCTGTCTCCTTCTGGTATTCCAGTCAATCACAGGTTCAGTCTTTTTATGAAGTCCTATATTTCTACAAGACTTTGTTCATTCTTTTTCCTTCTTTTTTCTCCAATCTTGTCTGTATGCCTTATTTCAGCAAGGTGAAATAAGGTCTTCAAACTCTGATATCCTTTTTACTGCTTGGTCAATTCAGCTACTGATACTTGTGTATGCTTCATGAAGTTCTTGTGCTGTTTTTCAGCTCTATCAGTTCATTTATGTTCCTCTCTAAACTGGTTATTCTAATTAGCAGCTCCTCTAACCTTTTATCAAGTCTCTTAGCTTCTTTGTATGGGTTAGAACATGCTCCTTTAGCTCAGTAGCATTTTTTAATTACCCATCTTCTGAAGCGTACTTCTGTCAGTTCGTCCATCTCATCCTCCATCCAGTTTTGCACCCTTGCTGGACAGGCATTGCAATCATTTGGAGGAAGAGAGTCACACTGGCCTTTGGGGTTTTTCTGTTGTTGATTCTTTCTCATCTTCATGAGTTTGTCTATTTTCAATATTTCAGGCTGCTGATCCTTGGATGGGGTTTTTGTGGAACATTTTTTTGTTTTTGATGCTGTTGTTGCTTTCCATTTGTTTTTCTTTCAATGGTCAGGTCCCTCTTCTGTAGGGCTGCTGCAGTTTGCTGGGGGTTCACTTCAGGCCCTATTCATCTGGTTTGCTCCTGTACCTGAGATGTCTCTCAAGGAGGCTGGAGAACAGCAAAGATGGGTGCTTGCTCCTTCTTCTGAGATCTCTGACCTCAACAGGGACCAACCCAATGCAGTAGGATTGCTTTTGTATAGGGGGTCTGACAACCCCAGTTGGGTGGTATGGTGAATAGGAGCTGTTTAATGAAGCACTTTGATTGTCCCTTGGTGGAGGGAATGTGTTTCACTGGGGGTAAATCCACTCATCTGAGATTCCCAGATCCTTCAGAACTACAGGAAGAAAAGCTAAGTCTACTGGGCTGCAGAGACTATGGCCACCCTTCCCCTAGGGGCTCAGGCCTATGGAGATCTGGGTTCTGTCCCTGAGCCTCTGGGAGAGAGCCCAAGAACTTGTTGGAGTTCCCGGAGGGAAGCCCTGCCCAGTGGGGAGGGATATGTTGGAGTCAGACCTGAAGAGGTACTCTGGCCACAGTCTGCCACGGCCAGTGTGTTGGGCTGTCGGGTACACCTCTTGCGGACCAAGCCATCCAGCATGAGAAAAGCATGGCCTGGAACTATAGAAATGGATGCCACCCTTCCCTCACCCAGGGAGCTTAGCGCGTTAGGCAGTTATGAGTCCCAGTGCTGGCTGCTGCCCCTCCCACAAGGAGCTCAAATGGCTTAGGCAGTAGGCAGCCGCAGCTGTGGTGCTGGTCACCTCTTCAGCTGGGAGCTCAGCAGACTTAGGCAGATTCCAGCTGAGAGGCGGCTGAGAATCTGCACGGCTCCTGGGTTGGGACTCTAGGCCCCAGTGGCATGGGTTCACAAGTGGGATCTTCCAGTCCATAGGTTGCATAGTTCCATGGAAAAAGCACCTTTTCCCTAGCTAGGTAGCATGCTCACTCACTGTCTCCCTTGGCTGGGAGGCTGGGCCTTTCCTGCGGGTGAGGCTCTCAGGCGGGCCATGGCACCACACTGCTCTTCTTCCTCTCTGTGGATCACGTCAGTTGTCTAGTCAGTTCTGATGAGAAGACCTGGATACTGTGGTTGCTGGTAAAGGATTCACCTGCTAATTATGGTTCTTTATGACAGGAGCCTCTGATAGTTGTTGTTTCTAGTTGGCCATTTTAGCCCTGCCCCCATCTTACTCGGATTCTAAGTATCTATATATACGTGGGTCTGTTTGGGGGCCTAATTCTGTCCCCTAGTCTGTTTGTTCTTGAACAAATATCATGCTGTTTTGATCACTTTAACTTTATACTGTGTTCTTATATTTATGGAATCCTAATTGCCTTATTAAAAATTTTTTTGGGAGTCAGGTGCCCATAATCTTTGGAAGGCTGAGGAAGGAGGATAGAGGATAGAGGAGGATAGAGCCTGAGCCCAGGAAGCCTACCTGGTCATTATGGTGAGACCTCGTCTCGACAAAAATTTTTAAAATTACCTGAACACAGTGCCATATGCTTGTGGTCCCAGCCACTCAGGAGGCTGAGGCAGGAGGATCACTTGAGCACAGGAGGTCAAGGCTATAGTGAGCCACATTCACACAACTGTTCTCCAGCCTGAACAATAGAGCAAGACTGTCTATAAAGGAGGAAAAATTGGCATTTTAAATTTATTTATTCTTCCGGATGAGCTTACATTTTTTTAAAGAAACAACACATTTTGTTTTAAATTTTGCATTAAAATGTATATATTCTCTCATATATTTTACATATTTATGTGCTTTCCCAAGCAAGATAAGTGGTGTCTTCATTTATTCAGATACTATTTTGCCTTACTAGTTTTGTCATCTTCCTCATATAGATCTTGTACATTTCTTGTTGATTTTTTTAAGTTCTATTCAAGACCTTTGAACCTGTAATAATATTAAACCATATTATACATTTACATATTACCTTAGTCTGTTTTTTGCTGCTATCACAGAAAATCACAGACTGGCTAATTTATAAAGAGCAGAAATGTATTTTTTCACAGTTTAGGAGGCTGGAAAGTCCAAGATCAAGGCACCAACAGGTTTACTTGTCTGGTGAGGGTTACTCTTTGTTTCCAAGATGGCACCTTATTCTTGTATCCGCTCCAGAGGGTAGGAACACTGTATCTTCACATGGCAGAAGACAGAAGGGCAAGCAGAACAAACTCCCTCCATGAAGCCCTTTTATAAGGGGGCCTAATTTCATTCAAGAAAGGAAGAGCCCTCATGACCTAATTACCTCTTAAAGACCCCACCTCTTAATATCTTCACATTGGCCATCAAGTATCAATACCTGAATTTTGGAGGGGACACAGTCAAACCATAGCACAATGTATAAGAACTAAGTATTACTTGAAGATTACATAAGATTTGTCTTTTAAAACCATGTTTACTTTGTTCCTTTTTAGTAATGGCTGTTTGAATATCTTTGGTCATTAGTTTACTCATGTGTTTACCTCTTCTTGAATCAATTTTGATAACTTTTTTTCCCAGAAAAATCACCTATTTCCTCTGCACTTTCCACTTTTCTGCCCCCAGACTTATAACTGCTTTCACTTCATCTGTATCTGTGTGCAATCTCTCAGCTCATTTTTAATGTTTATGGTTTCTCTATTTTTCTTGGTGAGATTTCTTAAAGCTTTGTCTTCTGAAAGACCAGATCCTCGTTTTATTCAACAATTCTATTTTTCTTGCTGTTAATTAATTTATAATTATTTACATCTGTCACATTTTCCTTCTATTTTAAATTGATTTATATTTTTCTTCTAGTTTGTTGAGTTTAGAGACTCAGTTTATTTTCAATTTTTTTTTTAAATTCAGGGAGATATCAATTTTACCTTCTTTATCTGGCCCATTTTTACATGTTGCAAATTAATGCTCTTTTACTTCACAGGAAGGGTTTACTGTATCTTTTTTTTTTCAATTTTTATTCTGAAGGCTTTTTCAGCATTTTGTTTTTTATCACTGAGTTTATCTAAGAAAAGAGGCACAACCATTCTTCGTGCATATAAAGTAGTTCTGAAAGCATTCCAGTCTTTAGAAATATAGTCAATGTCACGATTTAAGGTGAAATTATTGGATGCTTGGGGAAAAATCAAGATAACTCCTAGAAGTGATAAACTTCAAACAACTGAAGGAAGATAGCTGAATATATGTGTTCAAAAACTTGAAAGATGACAGCGTTTGTAATATATTTTAATGCCTACTCTTTCCTCTTATAGGTAATTTAGTAAAAGCTAAAGCACAAAATTACTCTTTGAGAAGTTCTAATTCCTGATCTTTTAAGAAATTTGAAGAACATCTTGCCTTGAAAATTCTCAGCTACAATTTCCCATGTACAACACTTTTCTCAGCCAAGGCTCCACCAGAAAGTAGACAGTGGACCCTTGCAACCATCCTTTCTCCCTTAGTATTTAACAACATTTATTAAACACAGCTTGTGCTCAGCTTGATTCTTAGCTAGAGAATGATACTAAGAAATGTATAGCTATAGCCTGCAGAACTGTGAGCCAATTAAATCTATTTTCTTTATAAAAATAATTAAATTTATTTTCTTTATAAAAAAGAAAGAAAGAAATGTATAGCTTGGTTCATTCTTCCAGGAATTCATATGTGGGGAAATCTTATCAAAAAACATGACAAGATGAAAAGTGAGGCCTTGGAAACAATCTACATCAGCAGTTGGCAAACTATGGCCCACAGCCCACAGCTGGCCTGATGGCTGGTGTGCAAATAAAGACTTACTGGAACACAGCCATGTGTTCACACATATCGCCTATGGCTGCTTTTGCACTCCAACAGCAGAAGGCAGGGGTTGATGGAGACTGAATGCTTCATACATCCTAGAATGTTTGCTATCAGGCCCTTTGCAAAACACATGTGCTGACCCCCTGGTGTAGATAATTGGGCCAACTCTCAGGTTGAAGTCAAGGGGAAGCACTGGACAGATGTCCATGTCTGCATGAAGCCTCAGTATGCCAAGGACCCTGAGGAGCCCCAGAGTCACGCTAAGAAGACAGAGATAGAGAGAAGTCACCCAGTGCTTACAGCCTTTCTTCTCCTGGACAAAACATTGACAGCTTCCTGGACTACAGGGAAAATGTTGGCATCCAGGGCCCAGCAGGGAGTGATCCTTCAGGAGCCCCACACTTCAGGTTGGAAAACCAGAAATCCTGCTGGTACAGGACAACGGGAAGTAGACGCAGGCTGATGTGGTAACCAACACCTTGCTGTGATTCAACTCAACCCCTGAAACTGAATTATTATGGCTCCTGGCACCTGACAGCAAAATACATTCTAGGAGACAACAATATAATCCTAGGATTTTAATTATTTAAATATAACATCCTCCACACAATAAAAAAAAGAGCCACTTTATGTTCTGTTTGTGATGGTTTAGTGGATATTGGGCTAATCCTCCTGCCATAAGCAAACATAAAAGCTGAGCAAAATGTGCAAAGCAACTCTTGGCAAGCATTCGACAACAAATGTAGGGCTATGATCCTCAAGAGAGTGCACACATGAGCCTTACATTCATCCCAGCTTTCTCCTTCTAAATCTCAGCACAGGGAAATTGGACCCAAGTAGAGACCAGTAATCTCTCTGGGCAGAGGAAGCAAAGACTGAAATTCAAGAAGGCTAAGGTGATGGGGATTTAAGAGTAGGAAGCTGCAATGAAGTGGGCCCAAAATCTGTGTAAGAGCTCCCCTGATACACTTGGCTTACTCTAAGCAGCAGGTGCACAAGGAAAGAGTCTGAGAATCCTCTGAGAAAATAGCCAGGAGAGGCTGACACTGAGAAAACAGCTAAGAGAAGCTCACTGCAACCTCTGCCTCCTGTGTTCAAGCTATTCTCCTGCCTTAGCCTCCTGAGTAGCTGGGTTTACTGAGCAGATATTTCAGAGCTCACCAAATGCTGTGAAGACATGGTAATTTGGTCCCAGGCAATCTAGAGAAACTTTTTATTCCTGTTGGAATCCAGTTGAGACCCCAGAAAGACCATGCCCTAGGAGTAAGGAGGACTCCCTAGCAGTGAGCTCCATGTAGTAGGGGTAAGGGCAAAACTGAAATTGTCATACGTAGCAGTATAATAGGGTTTGCAATATCTAAAGCCAGATCTCAAGAAAAAGATTTTAAAAAGAATTTTAGACTGGATTGGAGCTGGAAAAATTAGTAAAATTAGGATTCATAAGACTGTATAGAAAATTGGAGATTTTTAAAGTAGGTTTTAAAAAAATAATGAATAGGTGTTAAATTTCAACAAATGCCTTTTCTATACCTGATGTGTCTGGCCCCACATTAGAGACTTACTTTTCCCCATGAATACCCTCTAAGGAAAGTAACCTCAGGAGCCTCCCAATTACTCTCCTGCAGCCCCAGAAACAGTGCTTCACTGTAGGTGGCCAGTGTATCCTCTGAATCAGCGTCCAATATATGGTACTGTTTTTCCCATAGCCAGGATTCATGGGTCCAGGAATTAAGATGTGGAAGTGGAAGAAGTGGCACCACTCACCGTTACCCCTAGTGACCCACTAGCAAAACTTTTGCTTTCTGTTCCTACGACATTACGTTCTGCTGGCCTAGAGGTCTTAGTTCCAGAAGGAGGAATGCTGCTACCAGGAGACACAACAATGATTCCATTAAACTGGAAGTTAAGAGAGCCACTTGGACATTTTGGGATCCTCCTATCTTTAGGTCAACAGGCTAAGAACGGAGTTACTGTGTTGGCTGGGGTGCCTGACCCAGACTAGCAAGATTAAATCAGTCTACTACTGCACAACAGAGGTAAGAAAGAGTATCCATGGAATGCAGGAGATCCATTAGGGAGTCTCTCAGTATTATCATGCCCTGGGATTAAGGTCAATCAAAAACTACAGCAGCCCACATCCTTCAGGAATGAATGTTTGGGTCACTTTACCGGGAAAAAACACACAACCTGCTGAGGTGCTTGCTGAAAGCAAAGGGAATAAAAAATGGGTAGTAGAAGAAGGTAGTCATCAATACCAGCTAGGATCACGTGATCAGCTGCAGAAATAAGGACTATAATTGTCATGAGCATGTCCTCCTTCTTCTGTTAAAAACATGTTTGTGCATGAATACACTTGTAGTAGGAAAATAGCTTCATTTTATTTCCTTTCTCCTTTATCATGTGATATAACATTTATTGACTTCACATCAGCATTTAAGTATTGTTAACTTTATGTAATAATATTTGGGCTTGGGAGTGGTGCATTGCCGGTTGTACAAAAGAGAGTTGTATTATGTTAGGTGTAATTATGACCTTATTATTGTCTTTATTTGAAGATTATGATCTCTTGAGCTGTGTATGAGTTCAAGTTGACAAAGGGCAGACCTGGGATGGTTAATACTGAGTGTCAACTTGACTGGATTAAAGAATGTGAAGTATTGATCCTGGGTGTGTCTGTGAGGGTGTTGCCAAAGGAGATTAACATTTGAGTCAGTGGGCTGGGAAAGGCAAACTTGCGGTTAATCTGGGTGGGTACAATCTAATCAGCTGCCAACGCAGCTTGAACATAAAGCAGATAGAAAAATGTGAAAAGATGAAACTGGCCTAGCCTCCCAGCCTACATTTTTCACCCATGTTGGATGCTTTCTGCCCTCAAACATCAGACTCCAAGTTCTTCAGTTTTGGGACTCAGATTGGCTCTCCTTGCTCCTCAGCTTGCAGGTGGCCTATTGTAGGACCTTGTGATCATGTGAGTTAATACTTAATAAACTCTCCTGTATATATATCTATCTTTTAGTTCTGTCTCTCTAGAGAACCTTGACTAATACAACTATCTTAAACACTGTTGCTTTACTTTCTCTCTTTTTTTTTTTTTTTTTACAAAAAGTTAGCAAATATGGTTATATATTTGTATCCCTCTCTTTTTCCTAGATGAATGGAAGCTTACTATACATGCTCTTCTTTACTTGCTTTTTTCTCTTAAATATAAAATTTAGTTAAATAATTACTTCAATTGAAAATTTTAAACTTCAATTAAAAATGTTTCCAAGATCACTTAATAACAATATATAAAAAGCAGGAGCTAAATATTTGTTACTTGTGGACATAAAGATGGAAATAATAGACGCTGGAACTACTAGAGGGAGGAGGAAGGGAGAGGGCAAGGGTTGAAGAGCTAACTATTGGGTACTATGCTCACTGCTGAATGATGGAATCATTTGTATTCCAAACCTCAGCATCACACAATATACCCATGTAACAAACCAGCACATGTACCCTGAGTCTAAAATAAAAGTGGAAATTATTTTTAAAACATTTAAAAACCAAATATATAAAGATATTTCTCATTTCTTTTTTATAGCTGTTTTGTCTTCCTTGTGTAGTACATCATAAATACTTGATAAATACTCACAAAATTAATCAATCAAAATTTCAGGTACAGAGAGATTAAGTAGCTTGACCAAGAGCTGACAGATGAATTCAATAGGGATTTGTTTAACATTACTATGAAAATTAAATCACATCTACTGTAGTAGACTGAGTTTTTATTATTACTATGTGCTCTGCCCAGAATGACAAAATTATTAAGATTCAGAAGTGTTGATGTTTCTTTACTTTCAACTTTTTATAAACATCTTTCCAGCAAATACATTCAGAAGGAATCAATATTTAAAAGCTTTCAGACTATTAATGCAAGTGAAATGAGAGACTTCCCTGATTCCCCTCACAGGACACACAACAGGGGTGTGGCTCACCTGTTCCATAGCCCTGCAGCTCAACCCTCTAGGGGGAGCATGCAGACGGGCAGGTGCAGAGGCCAGGGAGAGTGCTCCAGGCTCTCAGCCCTGCAGTAGTGTCTACGGGTTAGTTGCCTGCAACCCCAGTATTACGAAGCCCTTTCAGCTTTGCCTCTGCAGATGGCTTGTGTGTTATCATCTCAATGGACGCTGCCTTATCACAAGGGCAGAGGGCCAGTGTGACAGCCTTCTGTATCCGGAGCTCTTGCTCAGTGTCCCAAAAGAATCGGATCACATGTGGACTCGAAGGAAGAGTGCAAAGTTTTATTGAGTGGTGGAGGTGACTCTCAGTGAGACTGATGGGGAGCTGGAAGTTGGGTATGAAGTGGGAAGGTGATCTTTCCCTGGAGTTGGACGCCCAGCAGCCAGATTCTTCTGGGACCACTCCTAGCAGAACTCATCTTAGCGTCCTGACGTCCCTCCTCTTCTCTCTTGCTCTGCCACATCATTCCACCGTCGCTGCTCTGCTGATCTGCTGGTCTCAACATTTAGCCGCTTGTGTGTGTGTGCCTGCTAAGGTCTCAGGTTCATATGGGCACAGGAGGCAGAGCATGGTGGGCCAGAGTGGTCTTTGAAAATGCAACATTCCAGCATAAACACAGGAGTGCCTGTTCTCGCCTGTGTCGGTGGGCACAGACCTGAGGGTGGAACCCTCACCAAGGAACTCCCGCCCCCGCCACTTCTCTACCCAGCACTTCCCCATCCCATATCACAAACATTAATTAACATTGTTTGGAAAACTGTCTTTTGAAATGAAATTTTTGATGTAGTATTTGAAATTCCTTAAGGTACTTAAGAAAAAATTTTAATTGTACCCTTAAAGCCAGTCCTAGTAAAAACACATTGTTATGTAAGTGCTGAAATACTAGATTTTGCTGGTTTTTTAAAATGCGATATAAAAAGCCCAGTAATTTGCCATGAGTTTCAATAACACTTCATATGCTACTGCGAAACTGAATGAATGTGCAGAAAAAGAAAAACAAAATGTAACTCCCTCAGCCATTATTCCTGGATGCTACACAAAGAAATGCTGAAGATGAGTGATCTGGTAATTCCTCAAATAATCCAAGTGCTTTCAAATAGCCCAGAGAGTTAACATGCCTTCAGGGAATTAGCAGTGGAAACAGAATCAAGGAGAATAATTTCAAGATGGAATTCTTTTCTCCAGCTTGTTTCATTTAGCTGACTTAGATGTAACCTTGGAATATTATTGTAGAAATAGTTATATATATATATATATATATATATATATATATGTACATATATATGTTAAATACATATGTATAATACTTAAAATAGGCACATAAAACTAATGTGAGAGAGAAGCTAGCAAAATGGCTGACTGGAGATGCCTGGCACTTGTGTCCCCCATAGGAAGGGACCAAGACAATGTATAAATGCTAATATTTGACTGGAGTGTCAAAGGAAGAGAGCACTGGAGTGCAGTGGGGTACTGGAGGCACACTGTGGTGAGTGAATGTCCAGGAGGGCACCTTGGAGGCACATGGCCTCTTAAACCCAACTTCTCACAACCTAGATTGGATTGGCCTGGAGACAGGATGGACTTTCTGTTGCAGGGAAAAGGTAAGCAGAAGATCTCCACCAGCCCTTACTGCCTTAACACCTACGTTCCATAGTACAGGAGAATCCCACAGTCCTCATAAGCCCTGAGCCCAGTTTGGAGTGCTTCTGGGAATTCAGGCAGTTATACTACCCCAGATTAGGGGGACAAGGCATGCACTCTCCACTACCAACACACTCCCTGTGAGCCAAACTGCTGCAGCACAGTACCATCTTGAACCAGAGCTACCCTGAAACTCCACACCTCTGGAGTGCACCCTTCTCTGAGGGCCAGTAGCTACTGTACCTCTCCAGCACCGGGGCTCCATCTTCATTATGCAAGGCCCACATAGGTGACTGAATGCTACAAACCCAGCTGTGTGGACCCTGGGCCCATGATTGGCTACACTTCCAGTTGAAGGAATAGTCTGCCAGTCCCACCCAGGATTAATATGCTCTTGACTCACTTAAGCTGCTGCACACACTTCCCTATGTGGGAGACGCTGAGCTTCCAAGCAGCTGATACACTCTTGGGCCAATGGAATGGCTACACACTTGTTCTCAGAACCTACGTAACAGCCCCATAGCATCCTCAACCCCCACAAACATACTCCTGGCCTGTCCAATAACCCTGCACCTCCAATATGGGCCTGAGAAACAGTCCCACAGATTGCCTTTGGTGGACACACACTCAGACCATCTAAGTAGCTGTACGCTCACATCCTAGGCCTAAAAAAAAGCCCCACAAGTTGCTTCTAGCAGTAATGCTCCCAAGCTGACTGAGCAACCACGTGCTTGTGCTCCTGGCTAGAGTAATAGCCCAATGGCCCCAGCCCCAGTGAGTTAAAACCCAGCTGGCTGACCCACCATGTGCATACACACACTCTCAACCTGAGAAACAGCCCAGCAAGCCCATCCTTGGCAAAGTTGCAACACTGTCACTGCAAATTGTCTTAGCCTAGGCCACTGAGAAACTTGCAAATGTCGCTTGTATAGATTACAACTGAAGAAACTTCACAGAGACTACACTAATGCATCCACCTAGAACCAAAGCCAACACACCCCACTGAACCAGCACTCCAAGTCCCATTCATGCAAATAAGTTCTTCCCTACAAAACCTACTCCATACAATGAAAAAAGGGAACTCTTCCACAAGATGCATCAAAATCAATGTAGGGATGCATCAACCATGAAAAAGCAGGGAAACATGACACTTGCAGTGGAAAACAGTAATTCTCCTGTAACAGAAAGCAGTTACAAGGAAATACATGAAATGCCAGAAAAAGAATTAAAAACAATAATCTTAAGGAAACTCAATGAGATACAAGAGAATACAAACAGATAATTCAATGAAATCAGGAAAACAATTTATGATTTGAATGAAAAAGTCAACAAAGAGATAGATAGCATTAAAAAGAGTGAAATGAAAATCCTAGAGCTGAAAAACTCAATGAATGAAATAAAAAATACAATTGAGAGTTTCAACAACAGACTAGACCAAGCAGAAGAAAGAATTTATAAACTTGAAGATATGTCTCTTGAAATGACACAGACAGACAAAGCAAAACAAAAAATAATGAATAAAGCTTACAGGATTTATGGAACACCATTAAGCAGACAATTATTTGTATGATGAGCAGTCTAAAAGGAGAAGAAAAAAAGGAGAGGAAAACATATTTAATGAAATAGTAACAGAAAACCTCTAAAGTCTTGGGAAAGAAATGGACTTCAGGCCCAGGAAACCCAAAAAATCCTAAATACATTCAATCCAAACAGTTCCTCTTCAAGGCACATTATAGTCAAAATGTCAAAAGTCAAAGACAAGAAAGAATTTAAATCAGCAAGAGAAAAGCCATCAAGTCACATATAATGGAATCTCCCTTAGACTAGCAGTAAATTTTTCCACAGAAATCTTACGGGTCAGGAGATAACTGGATGATATATTCAAAGTACTGAAAGAAAAAACTGCTAACCAAGTATATTGTACCAAGGAAGTCCATACTTCAGAAATAAAAATAAACAAAACCTCTTTACAGACAAGTAAAAATTAAGAAAATTTATCATCACTAAACTGGCCTTACAAGAAATGATTGAGGGAGTCTTACATCTGGAAGTGAAAAGACAATAACAACCATCATAAAAATATGTGAAACTATAAAAACTCACAGGTAGAGCCAATACACAAAGGAGAAAGAGAAAAGAGTCAAACCTTATCACTGCAGAAAAACACCCAACTACAAAAATAAATAATAAGAAAAGATGTAAGAAACAAAGAATATCCAATAACCAGAAAGTAGTCAATACAATGACAAAAGTCCTCACCTGTCAATATTAACCTTGAATATAAATGAATTAAATTCCCCACATGAAAAATATATACTGATTTAATGGATAAAGAAAGACTCAACTATATATAGCCTGCAAGAAACTCACCTCACATGCAAAGACACACATGGACTGAAAATTGTATAGCATGTAAATTATATTTCGATAAAGCTGCTTTATATATATTTTGTCTAAATATATAAATGTAGTGATATACATACATCCTGTATACTATATACGTAGTGATTTAATCTGCCTGACCCCAGCAGAAAGGGAGAGGCTGAATCTGGGTTGCTACAATGGAGCTGTTTTTGCAGCTATGAAAGCCTACTGTAGAAATAATCTATCTGCCAAAAACGTGTGCTGAGGATTTGAGGATGCTTTAGAAACCATTTCACAGATAAAGCTGTCCTTTGTTTTTTCCCAAGGTGACTCCTAACAGTGTCATAATAATGCCATGACTCAATTAGTAAAGCTACAAGAGGTGTGAAATGAGAGTAACATGCTGTCAGCCTAAGTAGCTACTGGTATCATAGCAGTGCCCAACAATTGGGAAAGCAACCTAAGGAAAGACAGATCTCTTTCATCAACAACTTTCCATTTTTATTATATTTATGGAATAAATCTGGCATTATTCAAATTTTTATGGAAATAGACTCCTTTTCTGCCAGGATTTTCTTTATTTTTAAAAAATTGAATTCTTGATGTTTTGCACAAATACAAGGGTGTAGGCAGATATAAGAATGTAAATGACTACGTTTTTGTTTTGAATGTGTGAGTACAACGTTATACCCGAACACAGATATTCAAAATAAATTGCTAGAGACTTAAATCAGACCAAATTCTGAATCAAAATAGGTATAAATAGCACTCACTATTTTATAAACTTTGAACTGAAATCATCAGTTGGCCATAGTGTCACACATAACTGTGTGGTCTTTGAGCTCAAATCTCAGTTCCATCATTAACTACACCACATGATTCTGGGAAGCTACCCCACCTCTTTCAGCCTTTGATTTTCTTATCTATAAACTGAGTTAATAAGATTGTTGAGAGAATAAATAAGAAATTTATATAAAATACAGTGTAAATACTCAGTAAATTGTTCATGTAACTGTTTTTCTTTTTCAAATTATTGTTACCAGAAACTGGACAAAATGAAAATATACATAACATAATTAATTAGTGTAAGTCAGAATAGAAACAATCTGTCCAGTGCTTCAAAATCAACCTCACCGGGCTGATGGTTCATTTGATTCAAGTGCCTGAGTTCGCAGTGTTACCAAACCAAACTGGTTCCATTTGCCCACATGTAATGGAAAGCCAAATACTAAAGGACTGGGTTTTTGTAGCAAGAAAGGCTTTTACCAAGCAGCCAAGGACACAGGAGTTGGGCTCAAATCTGTCTCCTGAGTCAGGGGTTGGGAGAGGTTTTATGGTCAGAGGGTAGTGAGGCATCATCTGGTTGGGTCTTGCAATAAGGTAGTGCTGGGAGGTGTGGTCCGACTGGGTCCTGCGATGGGGTTATGCCAAGGTTCGATGTGATTGGATCCTGGATCCCACCATGTTGTGTCCACTTCTTAATTCAGTCCCTGCTCCTCAGCCCAACCACCCATGTTGCACACTTGGTTCATCTGGCATGCTTAAGTTGTGTGACCTTGAACTTGAGGGTCTGTGGAAACTAAAAAATAATTCAAAACTTGAATGCATAAAAGTTGAACCAGATTGGTTTAGTTACAACAGACCCAGCCAGCAACTCCCTTTGAAGACTCCCTGACTCTCTCCTGTTTCCAATCCAAACCCTCTCAATTCATTGTTCTCTCTTTCCCCACCTTTTTCACATCTGTCACTTTTTAACACATTGATAACTTTATCTGCAAACAGTTCTGTCTTTCCTAAGGAGTCATATTTGTAAGTCCCAGGGCCCTTTTGGAAAGATCCTTTTTGGTTTTCCTATGTGGTGTTTTGGTGGCATAACTCCTTAAAACACAACATTTGGAACTTTTCTCCAACTCAGAGAGTGGTTTGAATAAAGAAAACTTGATAGATTTTTAGGAAGACAAACAAAACAGCCTTGAGGCAAGCTGTAATCTGTAACCATCAATCTTTCGTTTTCCTTTTTCTTTTTGAGACAAGTTCTCGCTCCCTCACTCAGACTGGAGTGCAGTGGCTCAACCATAGCTCACCGCAGCTTTGAACTCTTAGGCTCAGCCTCCCGAGTGGCTGGGACTAGCCATGAGCATCATCATGCCAGCAGATTTTTTTTTTATTTTTTTACTTCCCGTGGAGACGGAGTCTCACTATGTTATCCAGGCTGTTCTCGAACTCCTGATCTCAAGTGATCCACTTGCCTTGCTCTCCCAAAGTGTTAGGATTATAGGCATGAGCCACCCCACCTGGCCTTGATTCTTGTTTATCTAGATATTTTGCATGATTTATTCCTCTTATTGATACTTTTCTTTGTATTATGTTTGCATGTAGGAGGGCTAAATCTAATTCTAAGTTTATTATGCAGAAGATTTAGTAAATATGAAAGTCCCTAATTTATTTTCGAGGGTTAATTTTTTAAATTTACAGATTTCAGGCAGCAATCCAATATCATTTTTTATTAGTTCATGTTCATATTTGGAACTCTTGCTGTGTTTGAATCAAGTGAAAACACACGTTTCCACAATTTCTGTTTATACCTTTTACATACAATGTTAAGCCATTAGAAGAATGCATTTGTGCTGATTATGCCTTGAAAGTACGCATAGAAGAGTTTATTAACTTTTGATCACATGGCAAACTATCTTTTGAATGATTCGATTTTAACATAATGATTTTAACATCTCCAGGAACATTCAGAAACCTATCTCAACATCATTTCTGAGAGTCACAGAAAGCTTGAAAATAGGTGTAATAATCTCTCTCTCCTGCAGGCAACATTATATCCACATTATCCCCAGTAAATATCTGTGGCACTATTGAAATTTTTTTTAAAACTGCTTTTATATGTACTGTAAGTATTTACAAAAGAAATATCAAAAAAAAGGAATAGAAGATAATCATATTATTTTTGAAGGGCTGTGATGAGTCTTATTTCCCCACCTCCACTGACTGGAAGAATTTTGCTCATTTTGGTTTTATTTTTTCTTTCACACTATTTTCATACTCTCCTCCTCCTTATGGGTCTGATTATTTTTTCCAAGAACATTAATGCTTCAGGAAAAGGAGTGACAGTTTGAGGGCAGTTAGGTGGCAGTGATGAAGTGGGAGGGCCGTGGTGCTGGCACAGGGAGAGCTTTTGTGGTTCCCACAGTTCCAATTCCAAACCCCACAGCTTCCCAGGAGAGCCCATCCATCCCTGCCATCCACAAGAATCAGGGTTGCTGATTGACAACTGATTAGTAGAAGCTTTTTTAGGCCCTTCAGGTTTCCAGGTTGACTTGAGTGCCTTGAAATGGAAGCCAAATGTACCTGTCCAGAACCAAATTCTGTACTAGCTGGTCCCAAACCGCAGATCTTTGGAGGAGGGGAGGGCTGGAGTGAAGAAAGATGGTTTTCTGAAGGTTTTCCAGCCCAAGTTACTGCAGTGGCAGTGCCTGAGGGTTGTCAGGAGTGAGAAGTGGGAAGTCTGGTTTGCTGAGAATTACGATTTAGTCAAGCAAATGAATGAGGTAGATTTGGTGCTTATGCTGCTACAAATTTAAAACCACTAAATGTTTATAAGTATCAGAGAATATTCTTGTCTTTCAAATTCTTAACCAGCAACTCATTTTAATGATATCATAAGGTAGGATGAGGAGGGCCAGGCTCTTCCTCCTAAAGCTTAGATTTTGGTCAACAATCGTTTACCCCTTTTCCAGTCAGACCTGAGGGGTCCACTGAATAGGATTGCTTCCACGCCACAGGAACTGCATCATCTGCAGCCTGCAGCGTTCTTCCAGCCCTGTATGGTTTGAAACTTCTGTGCATTCACGCTTACAAACTTGCTCATATCCACCCACAGCCTTGTTGAAACACACCTTCCAGAGGCTCTGAAACCTCTGCTCACCTCCCCACATCATGACTAACCAGTTCAGTTTCACAATGTCTAGTTCTTCAATTCAGTTTCACAATGTCCTTGGGGATCCCAAGAACACTCCACTGTCTTGTCTGTCTTCCATGTTCACCTTCCCAAGATTCTGCTTTCCTCCATTCTATCTGAGGCCATTGAACATAGCTAGAGAACTTAATAACCCACGCAGAAAATCTTGCATTATTTATTTGCTTCAACCTCTCAATACCAGCAGACTTCTATCTCTTCTTTCCTCAATTTTTTCCTTGTATATGTGTGTCATATACTCCTTTAGGATGAAGAAAATGTCTTATTCACCTTTGTATGCCTCAAAATAACAAATCAATATCTAACAAATAATACATATCTAATAGAGTAAATATGTTTAATAAGTGTTTATTAAATGCAGTAACAAAGAATAATGAGAAAAATGATTTGATTATTGCTGGGAAGTCTATACATGAGAGTTGTGTGAATTACAATATCTGGTTAGAGATTGTCTTATGCTATAAACTAAGTGTTTCCTATGCATAAATGTTATCTAAACAAGCCCACTGTAAAGTCTGTTAGTAAAGGAATGACATGTTATATTTCTCTTCAAATCCCCATGTTATTTATCCAATTGGCTGAATAATTCACCAAACTCCAGAGTAAAAAGGGACCCTAGAATTATGTCCAAAAACTAACTACATCAGGATCACCTGGGGAGCTTTACAAAATCTGGCTTCTTAAGTCCTTAATAAGACCTTCTGAATCAGAATTTCAGAGGCACAGGTATTAACGTCTTTAGGAATTCCCAAAGTAATTCTGTTCGGCAAATAGGTTGGCAGCCATGAGTATAGTCAGTCAAAATACAGATGAATAAACTGACAGAGGGCCAGGGAATGCAAGCAGTTCTCTAAAGTGGGGGTGTCAGTGTCCTTTCCATGCTTGATGTGTGGGCTCTGTCCATGTCAAAGTTTCTTGTACAGAACTCATACCCTCAGTATCACTTTACGGAGGCAGTGGACTGTCTCCTAGGCTCTTGGATTGAGTCTGTGCTCACAGAGTCTTACCTCACACTTGGCCCACACTTCCTGCCTTAGACTTCTCTGAGGCCTGCCCTGCAATCATGTGAGCACAGACAGAAATGGCCAGGAGTCTATACTCCATGACTCATTTCTCAACCACTGGGAGAGAGACTGCTACTCATCTTCACCCTGTTAGCAGATAATTCTGAGAAGTGTTTTATATGCTCCTAGAAGGTTCCAAAGACCAACAGATAATGCTTCCTGTGTCAGTTTTCCCCTCTTTTCCATTTCACTTCCTCTGGTCTTTCATTCCTGCTCTCTGAAATAACTTTCCAGAAAACTGCATGCACACAAGTCTTTGCCTTGGGTTCTGATTTTGAGGGGGTCCAGACCCAGACAGTTAGGCCCTTAGGATGAGGTCTGAAGCAAGATCTGATGGCAGTGAGGCCCACATTGCTAGTAAGTGTCATGCATCAGAATTACTGAGCACTTATCTGTGGAGAATTCGAATGGAAGGAGTTGTAATATATAGTCATTGGTCTGTGTGATAGCCCTGATTTAAGGGCAAACTAATAATTAAAATAATTTTAATGATTATGGACTTAGTTGGCTTTTAAGTGCTTTGGAAGCCTTGAAAACACAGTGGCAGGCTTAGGATTAAGCATCCTGGCAAGAACTGGTCCTTGTGGGCTGCTGAGATGGCCCCAGGACACAGTGTGTCCACAGCAAATGGAAAGGGACAGTGGAACTGCCTGGGCAAGATGTTGAGGGAGGGTCAGGAGGCTCAGAGAGGATGATGTGATGCTGATATACTCTGCTGGGAGGCCCTAGAGAACATGCTCCCGATAAGTCTGTTGAAGAGTTTCCTGAGGAGCAGACACTGTTTGTAATTGAGAAGTGTGGGGCTCTGACCCTTGGAAGCTGAGGTTAGCTGTGGGAAATGTAGCCATAGAACTGGGTTCCTGGTATCAGTTGGGACTGCAGCGTTCTGGAATGGCAGCAGCCAGTTGTTACCAAACAGCTGGGAGCAGTGTGGGCAACAGCAACACAGCCATAAACAGCAAGAAGGAAACCTGGGGATGTATGTGCCTGGAGCCCCAGGGGTCAGGATGGTGGCAAGTCACTGATGGTATGGAGAGACAGGTTGACAGCCCATGCTGACTGAGGGTGTTACCTGAATTGCATAAAAAACGAAAAAAAACCAAGTTGCTGAGATGTTTGTATTGTGCTGTCAAAAGGTCACTTGGTATTGCAAAAGATAGGAAGTAAGTATCCTATCTGCTAGGCTGTGGTCCAGGTTAGCAGGGTTGGAACTAAGGAGAGTAGATGGACAGGGTCTGTTCAGAGGCTCTAGAATTTGCTGACAGATTAAACGTGGGGCAGGTTTGGAAGCAGAATCAAGGATAAATGCCCGTGTTTTAACTTAAGCAGTTTGGTGGACAGTGGTGCCAAGAATGCCAGGGCAGAACAGAAAGAGGAGCCAGCTATGGAGGAGCTGAGAGTTCTCCTTAGGACAGGCAACATCTCAGGTATCTGCTAGACACCCAAGGGGCAAGCCTGATAGGCCATCAGATCCAGGAGTCAAAGTCTCCACAGAGATACAGACTTGGCTAAAACTGGCACTGACCTCACCACTGTATGAGAACACCTGGAGAGACAGTGTGGATAGAGCTGATAGGGAGCCAGTGGCATGCCCTGGTGCATGTTAGTGTTTAATCCTGGTAGAGGAGCAGGGTCTAGCACAGGAAGCAGAGCAGGCACAGCCAGGGAGGCTGCGGGAAACAGCAGACTGTGGAATCGAGAAGTTGAGAAGAAAGTATTTGAAGGTGGAGAAAATATAAAAGAACAGCACGACCAACTGTTTTGAATCCTGCTGAGAGATTGATTAACAGCTAAGGACAGAGAAGTAACTGGTGGCAAAGTGGAGGCCAGTGCTGATGACAAGGTGGAGGACAGTGATGATGGCATAGTGGAGGACAGTAATGATGGCAAAGTGGAGGGCACTGATGATGGCATAGTGGAGGTCAGTGATGAGGACAAAGTGGAGGGTGTTGATAATGGCAAAGTGGGTGATGATGGCAAAGTGGAGGGCAGTGATGATGGCAAAGTGGGTGATGATGATGGCAAAGTGGGTGATGAAGATGGCAAAGTGGATGATGATGATGGCAAAGTGGGTGATGATGATGGCAAAGTGGGTGATGATGATGGCAAAGTGGAGGGCAGTGATGATGGCAAAGTGGGTGATGATGGCAAAGTGGGTGATGATGGTAAAGTGGGTGATGATGATGGCAAAGTGGGTGATGATGATGGCAAAGTGGATGATGATGATGGCAAAGTGGAGGCCAGTGATGATGGCAAAGTGGAGGCCAGTGATGATGGCAAAGTGGAGGGCAGTGATGATGTTGGCATAAGCCAGATCAATAGAGTGGGACACACTAGCCTTTTGGGAAAGGATTGAGGAGAACGTGGTGCTACCACTCACAGTCATGGTGTGGAACAGGAAAAACATGGGGTTTCAAATTTGCAAGTCTTTATGTTCATTACAAAGAGAGACAAACCATATTTTTAAAAATATTCTGCTATATTTAGTAGCTTAAAATATTTAGAAAAAAATTGATCTGATTTCCTAAAGAGACCAGGTGGTTCAATAGAGGACCTACTTTCTAGGAAACAGAAGTCTCACATGAGTCCTGAAAGTTCCCAGATTGAACTATGTTTCACTATTTTGAGAGTGGAAATTCATAAAGGTAGTAAAGAGTAAGCAAAACAAATTGGAGATAGATCTGGAGGAGAGAAAAACGGATGGCAAATGACGAGTGTCCAGGAAGAGATGGAGCTAAGGCCAAGAAGCTCTTCCAAGTCCACCGTGAAAGGAAGAGAAAATACAGCTGGACGGAGCCTAACACATTTGGCAATATGAATGACACATTATTTGAACTGGTAATATTTCAGTTCACTTTTACTTTTACTATTGAATTTTGAAAAGAAAATAGAAGTCGTAAAATATGCTAGTAATAAGGATTTATATTTGTGTAGATAAAATGTGTGTGTGGATTATGCATTACACACTGATCCCTTCATCACTGAAGTCTAAACACAACTTACGTGTTATGCCTCACCACGCACTGTTATTCACTGTGCTGTACCTACATGAATTATCGCCATTACAGCTGGGATGGTATGGAAAGGTGAAACACAAATACTCCTTTAAGATTCCATTTTCTAACTATGAGTATATGGAGTGGAAATAAATAAAATGTGGTCAGTGAAGTTCAAGTCTGTTCACTAGGAAAAGTTTTTTTGTAGCTCCACCACTACTCATCCTTACAAGAATTTTAAGAGCAAGCAACATTCATTGCCAATCTTACCTGTATTCAGTCATGAACCTTTAAAGGCCAAAAGATGCCTTGGAATACTGGGAATTTTGTTAATGATATTTTGGGAGGCTAAAATTTTTTATACCTTCTAGGTAAGGATGCTCTAAGTCTTCCACAGAATGAAAATAGGTTCTTCGCCTCAAATCAGGCTGTCTGGTTTCCATCTAACTTACCATGGACTGGCTAGAATGGGAATATTTCATCTGACCTGGTTTATCTGCACTGTTAATGATTATCCCAGGAGAATGTTATTTTTCCAGAGCAGATCCTGTTTCACTTTTGGTCTAGCTACATTTGGTGTCTTTGAACCGTAAACTTCAAACCCATGAGAGGGAATGCTGTGTTGGCTTACAGTGTATGAAGCTGCAATTGAAGTTGAGTTCAGAAGAGATTCCGCATGTAGGTTTAATTATTCTACAGCTTTGCTGGAATACTTTTCCCTTGTGTTTGCCAACTACAACTTGCATTGAAAATTGATGTCTACAGTGGTAATAAAAAGCTAGAAAATCTATCACTTTTGAGTTCCACATTTTCATCGTTTAAGTAAAATTCTGTTGTCTTTGGTAAATAAAAACGTAATTTGAATAACCAAAATCTTGTTTTTATACTAGAAGTGAGGCCCGGCCAACATGTAAGTGCTAATTCTTCTTACCAAAGGAAAAGACCACAGTGAAAACACTTGTAAATTGAATAATTAAAATGGTTTTTGTGTGGTTCTTCACTGTTGCGAATATCCACTGTCTCTGTTTTTCTAACTAAGTGGATGTAGAGAATGCATTAAGCCACCTACCCTAGGCTTCCTCAGATTTGTGAACAATCCACGAATACACAAGATGAAGATATCCTGTAGTGTGATCCTAAGCTATGATTTATCTTATAAAGAAAACATATGACATGAACTGATATTGAATCTCTTGGGGAAAATGGGGTCTTGCCTCCAGTTCCCACAGACAATGTTGATGTCTTCTGGGAGCATCGTTTGTGTGGTCACCACTTTCTCTCATGTGCCAGGAACAAACAGCAGCCGAGGATCTGGGGTCCGGCAGCCAGAGCCTCAGAATGTTTGGGTTGGCTATTCAAATTTCTCCATTTCTGTCTCTGAGAAGTCAACTGAATTACAGGATTATGTGCAACTTTCTGATGTATCTCTACCTGGCATCTGGAAAGTCCATGCTTCGTGGACTTTGCTGAACAGAATGATCTGAAGCCACCTAACTTTCTCTTTGAATATGTTCACTATGGCAAGTTCAAAATTGACCTTTCTCTTGGGAAGAAAGAGCAGCATCGGGCTAATTGCAGTGTTGTTTTGAGCATGTGTAATGTAACATATAGTAAACACCGCTGCACACTTCAGGATCACACAAAGCCAAAATAAACCCTTTCTTTGAGCCACCAGAACTGAAATTGTCTGAATTCATTCCCTGAAAGTTAATATGTGCTTTGAGTAGAGTTCGACTGAAAATGGCCTGAGTGCGTCCCAGAATTGTGTAGAAATTAGAATGGTGTATAATTTTTTTAAAATGAGTAATTTTCCCATCTGCAAGCTGGTAATAAGCATGTAACTTGCCTCTTGGGATTATTGTGAGGATTAGATGAGAGGAGGCAAGCTGCTCCCTGCAATGGGCTATTGAGTTCCAATCTGAAAACAAAGACAGGTACAGAGCATCTTGAAACAAAATGGTAGTGAATAAGTGCTTTCACTTGAACAGAACTCATTTAATATGTAACACATTTCAGTGAAAGTAAGAATTCTTCAACAGAGTTTCCAGAGATCTGAACCGGACATAGAATGGCTAGATTTTTTTCTTAATAATGGTTTCTTATCTATTCTTCTTTTATATACTTTTTAAAATTGTTATTGATTACTTTTTAAATTTAATTTTTATTTTTAATTGACAAACCAAATTGTGTATATTTATGGAGTACAATGGATGTTATGGTACGTGTACACAATGTAGAATGACTACATCAAGCTGATCAGCATATATGTCACCTCATATACTAATCATTTTTGTGGTGAGAACATTTGAAGTTTACTCAATTAACAATTTTGAAATGTGAAACACATTATTATTAACTAGGGTCACCATAATTGCAGTAGATCTTAAAAACTGATCTCTCTTGTCTAACGGAAACTTGACCTTCTTGACCAACACCTCCTCAACTCCTGCTCCCAGCCCCAGGTAAACACCATTCTGTTCTCTGCTTCTGAGTTTGACTATTTTAAGCCCCACATATAAGTGGGATTACGAACTATTTGTCTTTCTGCAACTGGCTTATTTTATTAGCATATGTCCTGCAGGCTTATACACGTTGTTCATGTGACAGAATTTCCTTCTTTTTTAAAGCTAGATAGTATTCCATTTTATATACATATACACACCACCTTTTCTTTATCCATTCACCTGTTGATGGACACAGGTTGATTCCATATCTTGACTCTTGTGCACAGTGCTGCAATGAACATGAAAGTGGAGCCATCTCTTCAACACATCGATTTCAATCTCTTTGAATATATGGACAGACATGGGATTGCTGGATCATATGGTATTTCTATTTTTGTTTTTCTAAGGAAACTTTATTCAGTTTTTCACAATGGCTATACTAATTTCCACCTATAACATTCAAGAGTTCCCTTTTCTCCACATCCTCACCAAGACTTATCTTTCGTCTTTTTGATAATAGCCATTCTAACAGGTATGATGTACCTTATTGTAGTTTTAATTTGCATCTCTCTAATGATTAGCGATTGTTTTCATATACTTATTGGGAATTTTTATACTTCTTATTGTTTGCTCATCTTTAACGTTCTGTTTTGGTATAGATTCACAGGAAGTTGCAAATGTAGTACAGAGAGGTCCTGTGTACCATAGTACCATATCAAAACCAGCAGAATGGTCTTTGGTGCAATGTGTGTGTATGAATCTCTGTCAGGTTTGCATTCATAATCATAGGTTGAAGAGATCACTTCTACTTGGTTGGCCATAGAATTAGGTAAAATTTTAGCTGCACCACAAAATATCTCTTCAATTGACCGACATAGTCCTCTGTAATCTCATTTGAATCACTTCGAAATCTATGAGTCAGGTCATGACCAAAACAGGACTTTTACCAGTCCTCTGAAAACCTTTTTGTAGTTTTTATCAAGCTTGTGAAATAATTAGCCAATTAATAAGTTTTTAATTTTTTTTCTAAACGACTGATTAAAGTTTAATACATTAAAACCACATATCACTTTTATATTGCATTTGCCATTTCTGAACAATTCAAAGTAGAGGCAAATAGTGACACTTCATAAAAATGTTGAGTCCCCATTCCTTTCCCTAAGAACCAGCCCTCCCTTAAATATTCCCTCCTACCCCTTACCGGACACTATCCTGAATAAAACACTTAAATACATCATAAATAGTAAATTATGAAAAAATAGCAATAATTGTTTCTTTCCTTCTTGTAAAAAAGAACATGGCAGCAAAGGCAGGCAGCCAGAAACTTGTTGGGGGTGTCTAATATAGACAGTTATTTGGGGCATGGGCCAACCTACTATCAGGGTAGGGTGGGAAGGAGAAGGGATAGAACAGGAATTCAACAATCTGCCTGAGATACGAGGCCCCCTTCTTCCCCTGACAAAAGCAGAAGGATCAGATGGGAAACCACAACTCTTGTAGATGGGAGGAGAGGGCACATGTAGCTCCCATTTCCAACTTCCCTCCATGAAGACAGGGAGTAGGACATATGGCACAGCAATGACCTCACAGAGGCAAGAATCTGCTGTCTCCTCATGAGCTTAAGAAAATATTTGCTAGCCTCATAGATATGGACTGCCTGTTAAACAGACAGAGGTGTCCCCTCTCCACCTTAGCTCCACAAACAGGAGAACACTGTTGGAAAAGAGAAATCTCCTTTGGAGAATGATCTAAAATTAATTTGATAAGCCTTCATATTTAGAAAACAACCGGAATATATTTCAAATTGCAAAACAGAAATAATCACTACAGCCTGGCAGTGAATAGGGATCTGCCTAGGAAGGGCTATGATCTTCCAGCCCATAGCTGCCCCATGTTTTAACAAACAGGATAAAGATTACCCCATGTCCCACTCTCTCCACTCCTTCAGCCTTAAGAAATTCATCAAGAAAGGAGGACTTTACAGAGGAGCTGCTCCTGGCAGAGCAATCACCACACTTCTCTTCACAGACACCATGATTCTTCTGAGGGAATCCTGTGACTAGGCATCTGGTCAACACTTCTGGAGTTTTTATCTGAAACTGGCTTGAAATTGTGTGCTGTGTGCTTTTTCTTTTTTTTTCTGGATAAAAGAAGAAGAAGAAAGTTGGGAGGCTGTTAAACACCTTTATCCCCCCGAAACCTTTACAGAGATTACAGGGATCCTCTTCCAGGGATCAGAGAAAAAGAACTGAGGTGGGGATAATGTGCCAGCTAATCTGTCCTGAGGAAATTATAAGTCCAGCTCCTGGTGAAAGATGAGGAGAAAGAAAACTGCCAGGACCCTGCATCCGGACAAGCCACACCTGGAAAAAACAGGGCATGAAAAAGCCCCAGAGGAGTGAACACCCCGTCTCTGTCCTCCCTGCCACGGCCTGTTTATGGCCCAACCTGGTCGCTCCACTCAGGTGACCCAGAAAAATCCAACCATTGCTGTAATAGGTTTCATTATGAAATTGCAATCATGAGCATAGATATCCATTAAAAAGCAGTCAAATCAAACATAATCAATTTAATTAATTTAAATTAATATTTATTCACTCATTTGCTGTCCATCTGCTCACACTTGCTCACACATTGGTAATAGCAAGCACCAAAGGCTTAAGAAAAAAATGGTAAGAGAAAAATAAAATTGAGATGCAATATGCAAATCACTTGCTCACTATGTGTTCAAAGGAAAAGACAATCACTGCTGGTCCCGGGCAGAGAGCCAGTGTTCCCTAGGACCACAGCTGAAAAATCACTGGTTTTGTGGAAAGTTAGATCCTAGGAATTGGGGAAAGGGACTGGACATTTTTAAAGGGGAGAAAAGTGGAAAGTACCCAGCACAGTCGGTGACATTTGAGGAGCACAGGCATGAGTGAGGTGCCTCAGGACAAGACCCTGAGCTAGGGGTGCCGTGTGGAAAATCAGTGCTGGCCTGAGGTCCTGGTGCAAGTGCACAGATCCTCACCTCTGGCTCTGCCCTCTGTCCTGAGCCTCGATCTTCAGTCAGTAACTGCCTGCTAGCCGTTTCCACCTGGAGGTCGGCCACGATTCAAACACTGAAGCTCATCCCTAAGCAGCGCACCCTCGAACACTCCATTTCAGGAACCAGTGTTGGGACCTTCCGTCCTGCTGGTCAGGCAGTCATGAGGTTGGGCTGTTCCCATCCCTTCCCTCATTGCCCAGCCCTGACAACTCTTCTTGGTTAATGACTCTCTAGTCAGTCTCTTTCATTCCCGTTCTTTCAGTCATCAGTGTCGTCCTTGTCCTCTGATCCTGCCACTCACACGTGTGTCACGGCATCTCCTGTTTGGTTTTTCCCTCTCATCAAGCCTACATGCTCTTGTCATATTCTCAGAATGCACAGTAACAAACTGAAGATACTGAGATACCTGCTTCACTGCATATAATTCATTTTTTCCCCAAATTTTAAATCTATGGGTCCTCCCTTCTTTTTTGGTGGAACTTAGTAGTGACTTAATGAACAAGTGTTTTACAGAACACCTTTTGGGGAATGTGTTCATAGCCCAAAGTCCACACTCTTTGGTTTGACATTGAAGGCTTTCTGCAAACCTCTCTCTCCTGCTCCAGTGTTATCTCTCATTATTCCCTTTTACTTGTCATTCCCTGAATGTGCTATGCACAGCCTCCATGTGTGTTTCTGTGTCCTCCATACTGAGGAATATCATCTCTGTGTTTCTAGGATTACTTAATGCTCTGTCTTACCCCAAAGGCACTCTTCACTTTGTCCTTAGCAGGACCCCTGACAGCTCAGTCCCCCAGGAAATGTCTTTCTGCTGATTCATGTGTCACTCACTCAATGTCTGGGCCACTCATGGCACTCTGGGGAACTTCTATTGGTAGAGACCATTTTGTCTCCATCAGGGGCTGGTGGCTCTCCCTCATTAACTCAGCCTGGCCTCTGTTCTTGCCTGGGCTGCAGACATCTCAAAGATTCTATCATATCTGCCATCTGTGCAATCTGCTCCTCTGCCATGGAGGCCCTTGGCAGGCCCACCGTATTCTAGCTCAGCTCCTATCTGTACTCTGTCCAGAATAAGTTTTCTTTGATAGCATGCCACACAGGAGCTGTGGAAAGCTCAAAACTAATGACTTTCTCTCTTTCCCCAATCACTATCTTTATTCTGTTAGCATAACACATATTGGTTGGAAAATGAAAGATACTCTCAGAATTCTTTTTTCTTTTTTTTTTTTTTTAGAGATAGAGACTCACTCTGTTGCCCAGGCTGGAGTGTGATGGTACGATCATAGCTTACTGCAGCCTCAAACTCCTGGGCTCAAGTGATCTTCCTGCCTCAGCCTCCTGTGTAGCTAGGACTACAGGTGTGCACTTTTATTTGTTTATTTTTTTATAGAGACAGGGTCTCGCTATGTTGCTCAGGTTGGTCTGTAACTCCTGGGCTCAAGTGATCCTCCCACCCCAGCCTCCCAAAGCACTGGAATTACAGGCCTGACCACTGCACCCAGCCTGTTCCCCAAATTCTAAGTAGGGATGGGGCACACATCCTACCCATCTAGCATCATCCTCAGCCTGCCCAACAGCCTCCCTGGGCTCTGTCATTTCAGTCTGGACTATACATGACAGTAGAAGCCGAGACACATTGCTCTGACGTCTCACTTCCCCTCCTTCCCAGTCTCCAGGCCAAAGGGCTCTATTTTCTTCCCCTGCCTTCAGGGGGCACTTTCTCTGCCTTCTCTTCAACAAGGATTTGACCCTCTCTCCCTGATTTCAGGAAGACAGAAGGATAACTGGAGGACATGCTCTTCATGGAGGCAAATAATTTTTTTAAAGCTATCAGTTTAATATTTTCAAAATATTAATGTGTAACACATATGGCTGTGTTTTATAAATTATAAAGCTTGTATAAATAGAAGTGGTATAAATATGATTAGTAATTACTTGAAGAAATTGAAAGTGAGGAGAAAAATGTTAAAGACATTGCCTTTTGCCCAAATCAGCCACCATTGTGCTCTGGGCCCAGTGAGGACAGCAGGGGATCCGAGTCCATCCTCCAATCTCTGCAAAGATCCTACAAGCGTGGTGGCTGGCCAGCAGGGTTGGCGATCCTGTGGGTCCACTGCCAACTGGGGATAGGATGCTTCTCTGTATCATAATTGTTGTTTATGAACTTCCCACCGCAGGCCTAGGGTCTGCCAAGGATTGGCTGCATGCTTCAGTTCTGAGAGGTCCACACTGAAGAGTCAGAATCAGCCTCTCTGTCCCTTGTTTATCACAAAAACAAAATGTTTCTCCCTGTCATGGGAGCCTCCTCCTGAGCCTGATTCGTCCTTGGCACCCCATCTCACTACAGAAGCCAGAAATTCTAATGCTCAAGCAAAACAGAGATTTGGGCCAAAATATCCTGTAAAGTCAAGGTTCAAGTTCCTGAAAAAGTAGATTTATTTTACTAAAATTAGCATCTCTCCAAATTAGATTACGATCTGTAGAGCATGGACTATCATAGGCTAAGCCTGAATTTGAGTTGCTTGGTGAGAGGAAGTCAGCCCTTCTCAAAAACCAACTGAAGTGTTGTAGCAGGATGGGGCTTTGGGTCGGCAAATCCTTATGTCGACCTTCTCCTCACAATACACTCCTAAAAAATAAGACTCAGAAAGTTCTCAAGCACAGTCTTAATCAGCACTTAAGTGCAGCCGCCGCCTACGGTTTAGCCATCCTTTAAATAATGAAGTCAACATGCACTGTGTTTGAGTGGGTGCCAGGCTGTCCCCTAGGGAATGCTAAGCTGAGTGAGGCAGGACCTCTTCTCTGAACGTTCACATCTGACCCTAAACAGAGACATGAATTTCCAAGAGTTAAGTGCTCTTATAGAGGGAAGCACAGGGACTCTAGATACTCTTCTCCTGGGACCCTGCTCCCACGGCTTTTATACGACACTGAGGACCGAAACCCATGTTGAACTCAACCTCCACAGAAACGAATCATCTCATTGACTTTATCCGTCTCAATCCAATACAAATTCCAGGAGTACCTGAAGTTCAGCTGACAAGGAGCCCTTTCTTTATTTAGCGTTTTATCGGAGTGGACATTCTCACCTCTGGCTCTGCCCTCTATTTTTGGAATAAGTGGACAAATTTTAGAAATTTTTGTTAGTCAAACAAGTTATATTCAGGGATTGAATTCCAAGGCTGGTGGCCCCCCTCTAATGCTGAGTCTACCTGAGGAATCATTAGAACTGCCTCTTTCTCCAGGGAGCTCATGAAAACCTCCTCAGGGTCACAGATTCTCTTACCATGACCTCTAGCACAATTCTGAAAACTCAGCAGCCACTCTTGCCATTCCAAAGCCTGCTTCACCTCAGAAAGAGGCAGGTAGAGAGGTGACTCGCAGGCATGTCTCTGTCACAGTCTGCTGAGGGAAACCCTGCGCCTGCAACGCCTTTAGGTGGAGGTCTCAGGCCCTTTGCACGTCTCTCCATGGAGGTGACCAGCACAGCCACATTAACGTGACACCTCAAAGCTGGAGGAGAGAAGGAGAAGGCTGCTCCAACCACGATGAGCCCAGGCCTCTTTCAGCACTGGCCGGTGTCAGATGGATTCTCAGGTGTCTTCCTCCAGGCCATCCATGGCTGAGCAGGAGCAGGGAGTTCTGTGTTCACCTCTGTCCGCTCCAAACATCTGAGGAATTGACCTCCTTTCCTGTCTGCTCCCATAGTGACTAAACCAATTGTGAAGAAATTAAGAGGGAGCCTGGGAGGCCTGAAGAAAGCTGCAAACAGCCCCTCACTCTGGGCCAGGCCTGCTCCAAATCTCATGCAGGCATGTGTGTGTCTTCAAAGCTCTCTAATAGTCAATCCATTATATGCTTAACATAAACTGTTATTCTGTACTGTGTACAGTATATAGATACAAAATCCTAAGTTATATTAAACCACAAGTCATTAGCAGATGCCTGTGCAGCTGTCACACACACACATTGAGTGGGAGTGTGCTCACGGCTGGCAGACACTTCCAGGATGGGTGCCACCACTCTCCTGGCTTCTGCCCTTCCCAGGGCACCCGTTTCTCAAGTCATGGCCCAGCCCTTGCCTGGCTGTCCTCAGAACGTCCTGCCCTGTTGCCCTAACACAGCAGAAATCCTATTTTCTCCTTCTGAAGCTGGAGGAAAGAAATCACATGCAAATTCTAGAACACTCTAAGTCCCAACTCTTTACAAGTCTTGCAGAAAATTTTATACCTGACTCATTCTTGTAACCTATGACTTATCAGGAATTGGAAATGAACTGCAGCTAAGTATGAGGAGTTAGGAACAGGAATCAGAGGCTCCTGTAGAGATGGGACGAGGGGACAGGGGTGCCATTAGTAGCTGATGGGAGGAAGCTCAGCCAGGAAGAGGGAAGAGGTAACTGAAATCAGGTATTCCAACAGCGGAGCAGACTTGGAGGCAGGAGGCCTTGGGAGTTCTAGGTACAGGTAGCAGAGGTCAGTCATTGACGTGGGGAGGTCCATACATCCTGGCAGGGACCCAGCTAACTAGATAGAGGTGAAGGTTCCGCTGAGGAGCAAAGCTGCCGGCACCAGTGAGGTCTGAGCTGGTAAAGATTACTTGGCTCAGCTCTGAGTCAGCTAGGATAGACTCTTGAGTTCTTCAAGTTCTCCAACTCTCAGCCTCATTCCCAGGTCTCAGAGCAGAACACAGACTGAAGAAGGTAAACTCAAGGACTGCCAGCTGTGTGCAAAGCAGGGCCTTTGGATCAGGGAATGGGGCTGGTCATGACAATTTTATGATGTTCTGCTTGCTGAAAGAATTCACAGTGTGTCATTATTAATGTCAGACACCAAAATGGAGCCTCCCTTGCTGTGTATTGCAATAAAGACCACTCTCATCTCTCTAAATTTGCTGTTAATAACCATTAGTGAATGCTAGATGGCAGTTGACATCATAGCAGACACTTTTAGGTAGGTAAATTATGTTTGAAGAGAACATTTTAAAGGAGTTTAAAACTTAACCCAGAAAACAGAATTAAATAGGGATGGAGCATGTTTTTTTCTGTGATAAGTGAGAGGAGTTCCCAGTGGCTCTGAGGTGCTGGCAAATTTAGGTCAACAGGGAAACGAAGCAGCAGCATCTTCCTCACAGAAAACGATTGTGCAAATCAAGGCACCGGGATGATGCATGGGCACTTAACACATTTTATAATGAAAATGTTAAGACATAGAAAATAGCATTAGCGTAAAAACAACAGCAACCAGGTGACCACCACTCAGGATAAGAAATATTACTGAATAGCTGGATTATCCTGTGCCCCTGGGCATCTCTCTCCTGTGCCATTTCACTTATCCTGGTCAAGCCTGGCGGAAAACTGTCTATTGTGTGCCCAGAACAAATTCTTGATGCCAGGACCAAAAATATTAGTGATCAGTCCTTCCTTCTCAAAGAGCTGCATCCTTTATAATATTTTATAATGTGATATTTTGGCAGGAACTATTACTATTCCAAAGTGGAGCAGTGGCTCTCTAGCTAAAGAGAGGGTCGGAACCCCCGGGAAAGCCAGTTAAAATGCAGATGGCTGGGAAAATACCCCAAGTTTCTGATTCAGTAGGTCAGAGTGGAGAACTTGGGCACGGTCCCCAGTGATGCTGATGCTACTGGTCGGGGGACCACCCTTTGAAAACCTGTGCTGTGTGGAGAGTGGGCGGAAAACTGAGAAAGGTGGAGAAGCCACTTGAGGACGCAGCTGCAGACAGAGGCCAGCTTGAGCTGCTTTCTGGAGAAAACCCCCACAGCTCAGCAGCCTGGACAGAGAGTTCAAGAGGTACGTGGACATTCTATTTCTCCATTCATGCCTTGAAGTGGGAAAGGGATAAATTCAGTGGAAATAAAGACCTGAGGACTGTTAACCTATCAAATAATTACATCAAGAGAAATCACATGTTAACTACATGCACAGACCCAGAAAATTAGAATACACTCATGAATGACAGACTCCCAGAAGAATAGTAAGGGAATCTAGAATGTTTCATCAACAAATCTAGCCTTCAAAGTTATTATAAGAAGAATATCTGTCTGTCTATAGTGCGTCTTATGGGGAAACTGATGCAGACAAGATGCTGGACTAGATGCACCACTGGTCTGACTGAATGTGACCATCATGCTCTTAAATATTCATCCAATTGTCTGCGAGAACTAAAATATACTAGCATCCTGGATGCTTTGATGAAAAGAACATAATCACTTTTCTGTATCTTGGAATAGACTGAGCAGGAACTTTACTTGTCTTAATCCCTTAAATTTTTGTTTTGTTTCTCTTGTTTGTTTTTGTTTTTATTCAGGGCCTCACTATGTTGCCCAGGCTAGTCTTGAACTCCTAGAATCAAGCAATCCTCCCACTTCAGCCTTCCAAGTAGCTGAGACCATAGGCATGAGCCACAGCTTCCAGCTTGTGTTAGTCCCTGTTTTGTCCAAATATCGGCCACATAGAATGCACTTTATGTATACTTTTAATATATACTCTGGTCTATAGTTTTCTTATGATGTTTTTGTCTGATTTTAGTATTTGGGTAATACTGCCTCATAGAAAGAGTTAGGAAGTTTTCCTTCCTCTTCTGTTTTCTGAAGAATGTGTAAAGAATTAGTATTAATTCCTTTTTGAATGTTTGGCAGAATTTATCAAGAAAACCATCTGGGCTTGTACTTTTCTTTGTGGTAAATGTTTTGATTACTAACTCAATTTGTTGTTACAGGTTAATGCAGATTTTTCTATTTCTTCTTAAGTCACTTTTGGTAGTTCGTGTTTATTTCCAAAAAGTACTTTTCCATTTCATCTGTTATCTAATTTGTTGGCATATAATTTATTATAGTCTTACTTTATAATCCTTTTTTATTTCTGTAAAGTTAGTAGTAATGTATCCTGTTTCCTTCTTGATTTTAATAATTTGAGCCTTCTTTCTTTTTATTCTGTTCAGTCTTACTAAAAATGTGTCAATTTTCTTGATCATTTCAAAGAACCAACTGTTGGTTTCATCGACCTTCTCTATTGCTATTCTATTCTCTATTTATTTTTGCTGTAATATTAATTATTCTGTTTTCTGCACTTATTTTTTATAATTTATTTATATCAAATGTGGGCTTATTGATTTGGCCTTCCTTCATTTTTTAAAATTTATTTTTATTTTTATTTATTTTTTTATTGCATTTTAGGTTTTGGGGTACATGTGAAGAACATGCAAGATTGTTCCATAGGTACACACATGGCAGTGTGATTTGCTGCCTTCCTCCCCATCACCTGTATCTGGCATTTCTCCCCATGCTATCTCTTCCCAACTCCCCACGCCCTGCTGTCCCTCCCTATTTCCCCCAGACAGACGCCAGTGTGTGATGCTCCCCTCCCTGTGTCCACGTGTTCTCATTGTTCAACACTCACCTATGAGTGAGAGCATGCGGTGTTTGATTTTCTGTTCTTGTGTCAGTTTGCTGAGAATGATGGTTCCCAGGTTCATCCATGTCCCTACAAAGGAAACGAACTCATCGTTTTTGATGGCTGCATAATATTCCATGGTGTATATGTGCCACATTTTCCCTATCCAGTCTAAAGACGGGGTTTCACTATCTTGGCCAGGCTGGTCTTGAACTCCTGACCTCGTGATCTACCCGCCTCAGCCTCCCGAAGTGCTGGGATTACAGGCGTGAGCCACCATGCCTAGCCATTTTTTTTTTACCTTCGTTCATTTTTAACATAGATGTTTAACAGTTACAAATTTCCATCTAAGCACTGCCTCAACTACATTCCATAAGTTCTGAATTATCACTTTGACTAAATGAATGACTATTATTTTACAGAGACGTATGATCTCATTTTGGTCAAGTATTATAAATATTTCTTATTTTAATATCAGATGTTTTAAACCTTTGATATTTGAAGTAAACTTTAAAGCGGAGAAGAAGGAGAGATTGGCTTGATTAGGTCTTTTGACTGTTTGGAAAACTGAATCACCACTCTATCAAAGAGTAAAAGTTCATGCTTTTTAAATTGTTTGATTTATCACTTTGACCAAATGAATGACTATCATTTTACAGTGACCTATGTGTTATGCTCTGTTTTAATTTATACTGTCTTTGCTAGCTGCTCTACGGTCATAAACTGTTGCTTCTATAGTGCTTTTACAAAAGCAAAAATACCGATCCATCTGTAAGCTAAAGCTGTAAGGTCTGCCTGTGCCTGCAATGCCTTGCACATATTGTACTGAGAGCTCATGTCTTTGGTTTGAGCCTTTAGAATCTGGGGTCTGGACAAATGGCCATGGTGAGGACTGGGAACATAAGTGTGGCCACAATGCCTGGCTCCATCCTCCCTGCCCTAACTGTGCCTCCTGGCCATGCTGGAGGGGTCAGACCCTCCAGGTATTCATAGCTCTGTCCTCCTTCCCAGGCTCTCGCATCTTGTACATAACAATTAAAATTAGGAACATCCTAAAAATAAGAGTCATTAACATTAACATTATAATTAATGTATGTAATTAAAACTAATAAATAAAAGAGAAATCCTTTAGTATGCAAAGTGTACAAGGAAATAGGATGTGTTTTTGGTAAGGAAGGTAAAAAGAAAGGCATGAGAATGTCGGTTTTTTTGAGAAAAAAGTGATTTTATTTAGTTTAGAAGTTATTTAAATGTTGTTTCAAATTGAACTGGAAATGATATAGATGAAAGTAAATAAATATAGAAAGTTGGGGAAAATATTTTAATGGGTTGTAAAATGTTTATGAAAATCTTATGTGTTCAAAAGGTGGCTGGGATTGAATTGGTTCATTTATAAGTTTTTATTAAAATTACTTTTAGTATTAATAATACACTGATGCAATGGTAAAATTTGTTTTTCTCTTTTGAACAAAATTTTCATGTAGTAAAAGATTTTTACTCACCTTTTAAGTAAACTTTAAAGAGGAGGGGAAGGAGAGATTGACTTGATTAGGTCTTTTGCTTGCTTGGAAAACTGAATCGCCACTCTATCAAAGAGTAAAATTTTATGCTTTTTAAATTTTTTGAACTATCACTTTGACCAAATGAATGACTATAATTTTACAGTGACCTATGGTCTCATTTTGGTTTAGTATTGTAAATCTTTCTTATTTTAATATCAGATGTTTTAAACCTTTGATATTTGACAAACCTCAAAATAAAATTTCTAAATTTAGTCTTTTTGACCTCAAACTTACATTTTGAACATTAGAGCCCTGGAAATCCAAATGAGACATATTAGACTTACTTGATATATTAAAATTATACAGGAAATATTGTCAAATAAGTGGTGTTTAACTTTCTTTGAGTTATATTTGTATAAATGTGTGGTTAATACATTCCACAATTGTATGAGATTTCTAAATTTCTGATGTCTTATTATATGTTATCAATTATAATTATGGTTGTCATATTAAATTATTGTAAGTCACAGAAATAACCAAAGTTTATTGTCATTTGTGCCTTTAACCATGACCATATTAAGTCTTGTCCACAGTCAATTACTTAATTCTCACGTATTTTTCTGAAAGCTCTTTTTAAGCAATTATAACCCAAAAATGTTGTGTCTTCAAGGAAGTTGACAAAAAGGATGGAAACGATAAGCACTCTTGAAAACCAGTTTCTGGTAACTTTATAATAATATAATTTGGACTGAGTAAGAATTCCCAGAACTCTAATAAAGAAACTAACTGCTTTATAAGACTATTAACCCAAGCAGGACAATAATGAATTGAATTCCAAGAAAATATTTCACCAGAATTTCATGTTAAATCAGTCAGTACTGATATTGATAAAGATGTACAATTTGAAGATGCTTTATGGTCCAAATCAAATTACCTGTGATAACCCAACTAATAAACATACTATGCACTTGCACTGGAGGAACAAAATTGATACTTAAGACAATATAAATCCAATATTAAGCATGGGCTCATGGAGAACCTGCGTAGCCATGTGGTTCTTCCTGAGTCTTTAAAAATTTTATTATTAAAAGCTCTATACTCCATGACTTGTCATGGAAGAGATAAAATGATCTAAACAGAAAATATATGAATATATTAGTGTGGTGGTTTCTAAATTCCTAAAATGGTTTATAATCAATGTTTACTTTGTCAAATCCATAGTCCTGAGAAAACAATACAAAATTCAGGTAAATTTTTGCTACCTGATACGCCATTTTAACACTTAGAGAGGGATTTCATTTAATTGCCATTTCAGTGCATGTTGACTGGTTGTACAGAAACCTTTGCATGCAAGAATGCTGATACTTCAGTGGCTAAAAGCTTACTAGTAAATGTGGTTCCTTTGTGGGGCATTCCTGGATAAATATTTAGTGATAGAAGTACTTGTTTCATTGGATGAGTTGTAAAGCAGTTAGATACCGTATTACAGACACAATAAGATCAGGCAAAACTAACTGAGTCAACTGGATTGCCTTGGTTAAAGGTATTACAGATTGGTGACAATCAGGTCCTCTTCTAGTGGAAAACACAAGTTAACCCCTTATGAAGTAGTCATTGGAAGGCCTGTGCCACTAGTGATAAAATCTCATATTTTTTGCTCCTAAACTCTGATTTGTCTAAATGCAGTTAAACGTTCATGCATTATGCCAAAGTATATTTTCACCAGATGAAGGAAACTTTATGGTCCACTGATGGAGAATAATCAAATCCTGATCTAGAACCTGGAGATTGGATCTTCAAATAATGACATCAGAGAAAGACTTTACGTGCCATCCACACTGCCTCAAAAGCATTGGGAGGTCAAATGTTGGGTCTATAATCTTACAACGCAGAAGGTCCCCTCCAGACTCTTGAAACAGTACACCCATTGTTGATTTTATGGTAGAGATAACCAAAGAAGTTTCTCTCCTGAAGTAGACAGCATTCTAGATGCGGGCAGCTTTCCCAGTCATGGATCAAGACTCCTCTGCCATCAGGAAACTTACTACTATTTTTTTTCCTGATGCTTCTGTGAACAATAGAACTTGGAATGGGGTATTGTGTGTACCCACATGATATAATTTTGTTTGTGGTAGATTTCACAGCCAGCCTTATACATGGGCAAATTTATGCCTTGATGGATGGAAGATGAAGGGCTAATGCAGGCTAGGAATTTTAATGGTACTTTTGTTGCTCTAGTGTTGGTCCACTCCTCTCAATCTACATCATATGTCAAAAAGAGCGCTGCCAGGAGGGCTTCCTCTTTCTGGGTGAGCATGATTTTTAAGTCTCCCTTTCCATATTTTAAGGTAAATGAGGTAATAATTAGAAATTTATCCCTCATAATAGGATCTGGCAGATTCTACTACAAAGGCTATGGTTGTACAATAGATTTGTTTAAATCCTCTTTTGACTATAATCCTTCTTATACTTCTTCTAAGGAAACTAAAATCATAGTATTTCAAAGACTACAGATCATTCAACAAGTGCCAGTAGCTACACAGATCCATGACTTGATTGCAGTCTGATTTTTTTTTGGCCACTCTGTGATGCCATCCCAATGTGGCTTTTGGGTGCTCTTAAAATTCCTCACTGAGATGTATTCTCTTTCTTCCCAATGTTGACAAGGCTATTTGAGAATAAGCCTTCCCATAAACAAGGATACATTGACACTCAGACTTTAATCATCAATGTTTTCAAGAAAAAAAGGCTTTTGATCAAAGAAGGAAAATGAGAATATGCGGTGTGTGTGTGTAAAGTATGTGTATATATATATATACACGTGTGTGTGTATTTATATGCGTGTGTATGTGTACATATATACTTTTTATCTAAGGAATGTGCGCCCTTTTACACTATTAGGCCCAGAGAGGCATTAAAGTGAGACAGCAGTCACGTCCGACTTCCCCCCATCCCTTGAGCTATATAATCTTCTATTTAAACTGCTTGTATTTCCACGTATAACTATCAATTAAACTAACAATGTCACATGTCAGACCCCATAACCCACATCCTATAGCTCAACAATGTAAAGCCAATCACTAATCAATGTTATTTCTGTAAATCAATAAGAATTCCTGACAAAAACTGTATCAGCTCACTCCTTGTCCCCCTTTTTGCCTTTAAAAATCTGCTTGTAACAAAGACTGAGTGAAGCACTCCCCAAGGCAACTTGGAAGTGTGTCCCGTGGCCCAAATTAACTCTCCTTATTAATTTTGCCTCAGCTTCTTCCTTCAGGTCAACAGCTAATATACTGAATTTTTTATTTCTGTCATTCTATTTTTCAATTTCAAAAGTTGTATTTGGCTCTATTTTATAATTTCTGTTTATTAATACTGTCTATTTGATCAGACATAATTCTTGTACTTTAATTCTTCACACCTGGTTTACCTTAGTTCTTGGGTATATTTATAACAGCCGATTTAATGCCTTTCTCTACTAAATCCAGTATTTCTTTCCTCAGAGAGAGTTTCCATTGACTATGGAAATTTTCTTTTTATTTGAAAGTCTCTTAAATTTTGTTGAAAACTAAGCATTTTAAATAATATAATGTGGCAGCTCTAGAAATCAGAACACTCCTGTCTTCACAGAGGCTGTTCTGTCTGTTTGCTATTTGTTTTGTGACTTCCTGGGTTAATTCTGTGGAGCCTGTGTTCTCTGTTGTAAGTGGTCACTGGAGTCTCCGTTGGTTTGGAGGTCAGCTAATCACTGAACATAGATTTCCTTCCATGTGCTGAGCCTTCCCACTGCTGCCATGCGGCTCTGTGTGATGGGGGTGGTATTTCCTTACCCACCTGGCAGGATGTTTACAACCCTGTCCTCTGCATCGCTTCCTGCATGAGGCAATCACCAGGTACGAGACTTGGACCCATGTGGCATTCTCCTGGGCCTATACAACCCTGCATCTGTACAGGACTTTATTCCAGGGAATAGCTTGAAACTTTTCAAAGCCCCTTGTGGGCATCTCCGTCTTCAGAGCTCAGATTGTCCTTTTTTTTCTTGTCAGCCTTTTTGTTTGGCCCTAATGCTAGTGTTGCCTCAGGCAACTGTGGTATCTTTTTTTAATAAATGCCCCAAGGGAAAAGCTATCCACACTGAGTGAGCTCTCAGTCAGGTCAAGTAAAGACAAGCCCTTGAGTGGAGGTTTCCAAGGAACTTCCAGACATGTCTGTGTAAGGAAAATAAAATCTTGAGACCCCAAACTCACTATGCCAAAGGGAACGATGAGCGTGGGTGCTGAGTCACGTAAAAAGAAAACTGCTTTCCTTTTGTTCTCAAGGAGATGCCTGCGTAGCTCCCCAGCGTAGCTCCCCAGGCGGCCTCCCTCACAAATTGCTCACAAGGAAATTCCTTGTGGGCCCCCAAATCTTTCATAACACGTATTCCCGTATAAATGAACTACAAAACAGAGTTGTGTTGAATCTCACCCTGACAATGTAAATTAACAGCTTACCTCACAGGTATGACACAAAGACAAGACTAGAAATTATTCCTCCACCCACCCTGAGATAAATGCATATTTCACGTCTTCCTTACTCTGTGCTTATTTCATCCTATGCAAAATGTAGACTTACGGACCATGAGATAAATGCATGGTTGACTTTTTCCACACTCCTCTCTTTCCACATGTAAAATGTGGATTCAGCAGGCATTAATCAGAGCCTCACAGGAATCCAACTGCTCACCTCACGTCTAACTCCTGCTGCTTCTTTCTAACTTTCTTTCCCTCCTGACCACTCTTTCCCCCTTAAACTCACTTTGGAAAAAGCACTGGCCACGGATCCTACTGTAACTTGTGTTCCTTTTTCCCAAGCATGCCCTCAACTTTGGCAAAATAAACCTCCAAATCTACTGACATCTGTCTCAGACATCTTTTAGTTTACATATCAATGTCCAATCCCAGAGAGTTACTGGGGGACAGGAGTTGGGGAGCTCAGATCCATGCTACTTGCTCTAGTGGCCACTAGGCTGCTAATTTCCACAGCAATCATAACTGTGCAGCCAGTTTTCAAGGCTACTGCAGAGCTGATGGAAGAAGGTTGCAGTAGGAAAAGTTAAAGTGCCATGAAGCTCTTAGAAAGATTCAGCATTTTTCGTGAATAAAAGGTCTTTGGGTTGTTGCAAGAGTGGTTAATTTCTAGAGTCTTGAAAAAGCTTATTCTGACAATGTTTCCACTGTTCATACTGCCTTCGTGGAAGAATGTATTTTTGAGGTCTTTACTCCACCATTCTAGTAATGCTGTTTAATCTGCAAGTGGACGTTTTACAACAAAGAGCGCTTACCTAGTAAAAGGTGCCCAACTACTAAAAATGTCTGGCAGTTAGGGACTACTAAATTGGTATAGAAGCAGCAAATACAGAAAGCCTGAAGGGGAATGAAAAAGGCAGAAACCATCAGCTTAAAAGAGAACCTCCCACCGCAAGGCTGAGATACAGATCTCGGGGAGGGTGTGGCTTCTCCAGGCGGTGAGGACCCTTGCGGGGGGCACAGACTAGGGGTAGTCAGAAGCAAGCACCGCCATGCCTCTGCCAAGCTGTCCACTGGAAGCCACACTGAAAGCACGTCACATGTGAAGCCCCTTCCTCTTGCTATGGCATTTGCAGTCCCTCTAGCGCCCAGTATTGACAAATCCTCACATTACCAGCTGGGAAAACAGATGTTTACACTGTCCACCTCCAGCATCACAAAACAAAGCCAAGGAAAGTGAATTTGGAGCATAAAGGCAATATGCTGATGGAAATGCAATCCTCTGTAATGTATCCCGCTCCAGCCCCCCTGCCACCATGCAGAAGCCGGCAATCTATAGGCATCCCCAAAAGGAAAGCTTCTTTATTCAAATGAAGTCAAGTCTTATCAAGACACAAGTCCATTTGATCCAGGAAGCCTTCACCCTATTACTAGACTTTCATATTTTCTTATGCTCAACTGGTAGGTTCTTTGAATGTGTTAATTTGTATTTATGTTAGTATTCTGTATCTTAAATCTGAATAGCTGGTAGCCTAAAGTTGGTGAGCTTTCAGTTCAAAAATAGAATTTGCCACTTTAGTGAAGCGTATTTTATAGTCTTGGAGATTGAATCAGACTGATTATATTTGGGTGATATGACTAAGTCCTTGAGCCGCTATCTTCAGTTCCAAAATGTAACCAAGTTACCAGCTGCTCTTCCTTAGAGCAGAAACGAGCTACAGGGCACAGTCAGGAGCGGCATGGCAGCCGCAGACAGCGATGCCCCGTCCTGCGTGCTCACCACAGCTGGCTCCCAGGGTGTCCCACAGGAAACCGCCTGTTAGAATTTTTTAATAACTGTTTATTTGAGAAGTCATCTTCCAAAACGGCTGGCTAACTACGTTTATTTATAAAACAAAGAACTGATTTGGGGAAAACATGACAACTAAAAACAGTTGGCCACTGTATACTGTAAAGGACAGTCATTCGAACGATTTCTCCTGCAGGAGTTTGGCTGCTTCAGAGCGTACACTTTCCTCAGAAGTAATGTGCTGTGAATGTCCTGTAATCCTGGTGGTTTTGCTGTGGTTTCCCCTTATTCTGCACCTAGGAATATGATGAAAGTCACCCTAAAGTTCATCTGCATTGGAATTTAAGGATGAAAAGTATTATGAAGTGTAATTTTCTGGAATGTGAAATGCCAGCAACAGGGTGAATAAGGAGCAGAAATAAGCCTTCTTATTAGAAAGTCACTTCAGAGCACAGGCACTAACCCAGACCAGTGGGAGCCACGTCCACATGTGTGTTCTCATGAGCTGGGAACCTCTGCTTTTGAGGAAGAATTCATCAGTCTTGCTGGGGCTGTAGATGGGGCATAAGAAGGGAAAGCCAAGATTTGAAATGATGGAACATGGCATTTCTCCAATGGCCAAGATTATTCTGTAACCAGAGTCTGAGGTCTTCCCGGGAAATATACCTCTTCGAGAATGTGGCAGGAGATTATTTTCACCCTTAAGGTAGAATTACAGACAGAAACTTTAGTTCCATAATGTCAGTAGCTGAGGCAGCTGTGACTCCACTGCCCTGGACATAGTCTCCCACAGAGGGCCCCGAGTCCCTCTGCCTGTCTCATTTCCAGCAGTGGATGTTGGGCAAGTGGGCGTCTCACAGCTCACAGGTCAGTACGCTGTGTCCCTCCAGAACAGTTTGCAAGTTTCCAGATGGTGCTAACCACTGGGAACACTGAATGCCTGGCAGAGAAATTCCAAAAAGAAGCAGCATGGACCATGAAATTTTTCTAAGATTGAAAACCATTGGTCTCCGTTGGGGTCCTGATATTATCCCCTCTTGAAAAGAGGATATAGTCATCTCTGGGCTTTCGTTTCCTTATCTGCTCAAAAGAGAGGTGGATTAGGGATAGGCCAAGGGTCCATAACTGCCCATGACTAAAGCCAGCTTGCTTTTCCCTTTACAAACTGTGGCCTAGGACAGTTTTATACAAACGACAATGCCAGTTTGGGCCATGGCGGGCAACACAGGCCTGATCACCGTCAGCATCTTACCTCATGGACAGCTGAGTTTTGAATAGTCTTATCTTCCTTACCTTTTAGCAGGCAGGCTCCATGCCCAGCTGTTACAGCTCCCTGCTGGGAAACGCCCCTACCTGTTGCTCCGTCAGTACAGCTGGGCGTGTGGATGAGCAAAGACCTCTCGGAAGAGCAGAGTTCCGCAGCACAGTCTGTGTCTCATCATCCATGCTTGCTTACGCGCCTCACTTCAGAGTTCAAATGGCTCCCTGCAGATCCCACCGTGCTACCTTTGAGTCTTTTTCCCCCATGGACATTAAACTCTCATGGAAAATACGTTCTGCAAAACCTGTATCTCCTCACTTTTAAAGTTAGCTGAGAAGTAGAAATAATAGCTTTCCATTTTCATTCTTCAAAGAGATATAGCACTTGGCCAGTTCAAGGGTAGAACCTCTCTCTTAATTGCTTTTTGGGGCCTAGGGTAACTTAAAATTGAGACTATCCTCAAAGACGTGTGGGCTTAGGAACCAAAAATAATTCTGTTTTCGGCAATTACCACTTCTGAGCAAATTCAGCTCTTTAACGAGGTCTAAGGGCAAAGGACTATAGAGTCCATGGGGAAATCACATCTTTGAAGTGTCTGAAGACTATTAATGCCTAAATTATTAATAATTACACTCAGCTTCCTTTGAGGCAAAGACGTTGAATGCAGAGAAGAGAAAATATACTGAAAGGCTGAACCATCTTTGCACTTGGCTCCTTATCTGATTTAAGAAAAGTGTCTCAGGTCAACCTAATCTTTGGATTAGAAAGACATTTTAGGGTACAACAGCAATGTGGGTTGCCTCTGGGCCGTTGGCTCCTTCATGGATCTGAGTGTCAAGCTGCACACACTCTCATGCGTTATATTCACATCACCATGTGACACCCACAGAGTCACTTCCCTCACACAGACTGATAAAAATTCCACATTGGGCCAATTTTTAATCTGTACCCTGTAAATTCAAATTCCATGTGCAGTTTGGCTTAATACAACCAGCCCACCTCATGGCTCTCGTTGGCCAGTCAACCCCACTGGCTTCCAGAGAATTCTCACAAATCTTCCCAAGGCAGGAGTTTCCATCCCAAGCCCCACCAGCATCCGCTTCTGCTCAACTGGAGCCACTGCTTCTCCTTGCTGGTCGTCCTTCCAGTTGTTAACATCAGGGAGGTCCTGCTCAGCACTACAATCTTGGGGTTCTTTCTTTGAGGCTTATGCCATTCTAGCTTCATTACAGGAAAAACAATTAAACCGGTGTAGTTATCCAGCTTTCAAGGGCTGTAGTCGGGGCGGGTGAGAGGTAGTAGTGGGAAAACAGCACCTGCCTGTCTGCTTGGCTTCCAGGGCAGTCCTACAGCTTAAAATCACTTTCGTGTGTCATTTGTTATTCTTCAGGACTGACATTTGATTTAAAAAATTTAGTTCCTTTCAATTAATCTTACACCTCCTTAGAGATATTATTTTTTGCAAATATACACCATAATTTTGTCCTCCTAAGCTTACTTTAAAACTAAATTTAAAAGACAATCAACTAACAGGTACTTATTAAAAACTTATTTTCTGGGAAGTATGGCTGTTCTGGGGCTGAGAGATACATACAGCAGAACTCTTTCTGGAAGAATGTGTGAGAGAGTGAGCAAAGAGTAACGAGGAGTTAAATCAGCAAGAAATTAGTTCACAGCAATGTGATGCCCACAGAAGCCCCTGGCAAGGTGGGGTGAGCTGTGAGTCCCGTGTCAGCCCCTTCCCAGAGCCACGGCTTCAGGCCCTGGGTCACCTTATGCCCGAGGTCCTCTGCTGGACACACAGAGTCCCCTGAGTCCAATTACACCAGCACACTGTGCTGCCAGCTGTCCCACACTGAGGGATTTACTCCCACCCCTTCTCTGAGCATATTTTATAAGTACCTTTGTTATGTAACTTACTGCTTCAATACAATGTGAACTTTTAATTGCTGGAACTGTTCATTTTTTTTACTCCCAAGTCACAGCATCTGCCAAACACAGAATAGATCTTCAATAAATGATGAATTGAGTTGGCACTATTTTGTGAACTATATTAACTAGAAATGGTTTCACAAAGGTGGTAAGATTCCAACCGAGCATTTAGGATTTGGGATGAAATTTGGCCAGTTGGAAGCTGTAGCAAGCGTGTTCCAGTACATGGGGCCGTGAGAACACAGGAGCGGGAAATACAGGAGAGGGATCTAATAAAAGGCAACTGTGAGAACGGGACCCTGGAAATGAGCAGACGTGCCCCTGCTCTAGCTGGTAGCTACTGGGGGCACCTGGGTCTTCTGAGTGGGACTGGGGCATGCAGACGAGGGAAGGCAATTCTCACAGCAGCCAAGTGCGACAATGATGACTTTCCTAAGTGTGACAATGATGACTTTCCTAGACTTACCCAAGCCAGGAGGCAAGGGCCTGGAATGAAAGATACAGAGACCAGCATTAGGAAAGACTAATCAAATATGAGAAGAATTGGCCTGGCAAGTTAGAAATAAATGATTTAATAGAGCTGCCTGTAACTCATGTTTGAATTTATCTCACCATGACTAAGTTAAGAAATTACTCAGAATCTCTGTTGGTTCTTGGAGACATGAGAATCCTTGACTAAAGGAGCTGTACGCTTCCCTTGTCTGCCCTGGTTCCCTGGGCAACATAGCAGCAACACCCAGCGAAGTTTGTGCCCAGCACAGCCAGAATTAGACACAGTCCACAGGTGAGCACAAGTGGTAGCCTTGGAGAGAGGCCAGGGTCAGCATCAGAGGAGCAGCGTGACCATCAAACTCGGTCCCCGCGGGAGCTGCAAGCAGGTGAGCCCAAGTCCAGGCACCAGGAACACAGAGCAAGACGCACAGTTGAGAGTCATTGCAGCAGGTGATGTTGGTGCTAGTGTCCTGGGCAGTGGCATCGTGAAGACAGGGCGTCTGTCCTCCTCCCTGTTCCACTGCTCCCTCTCCAGGCTCCTGCTCAGGGAACATGGCTGTTGTCAAAGCCATGTTCACGTGCTGGTCTCTCAGAAACTCCAGCAGAAAGGAGGGATTTCCACTTCCCTATAATCCTGTCTAAACCCAGGAATTACATTTTATTGACTCCACTAGGGACACAAGCCCATCCTCGAACTACCTGTGGTTGTCAGAGGGGATGCAAAGCCCAGAGGGCCAGGGTGTGCTGTGGCCACTCCTGGGAATATGAAGAATGGATGATTCCCCCAGGAAAATCCAGGTGCTCTCATCTTAGCAAGAATGACTGGATGCAGGACAGACCAAAAGAGAGAGAGAGAAAGAGAAAGAGAGAGAGAGAGAGATGCTCACTGCAAGAGAAAGGGGCTTTGCAGTGAGTACATTTTCCACTGGGTGCTGGTTCATGGCCCAGCTGAGGACCCCCAATCAAAGTTTCTAAAGGGCTTTGGGGAATCCAAAGAACAGGAAGATAGGAGTTTTTCTTTTTCTATTATTATACTTTAAGTTCTGAGGTACATGTGCAGAACGTGCAGGTTTGTTACATAGGTATACACATGCCGTGGTGGTTTGCTGCAACCATCATCCATCATCTACATTAGTTATTTCTCCTAATGCTATCCCTCCCCTAGTCCCCCACCACCCTGCTATCCCACCCTCACCCCCCTGAAAAATGGTTTCCTTGCAGACTTGGAAGTAGAGTAATTGAAATGACCGCCCTCCCCAGTGCTTGTACCTCTCTCCAGTCCCCTCATTTTCTAGTCAGATTTAAACCAAGCTGATTATACTTACTCTTCACCAAATTAATTTACCATTTTATAATTTCTTCTGGAATTAACCTCTGGAAACATGCCATAGAAGAAATGGACTGTTAAAGTTTCTCTGGATGAAAACACACAGTCAGGATTTAGCTTTTTCCATCAGCAATGCTTTGCTATCAAATCATAATGTATCAGATACATGCCATTGTATGGGAATGCGTGCCAAAATCATTTACACTCAGGATTATACACAAATCCATTACTCAATGACCTTCTAATGACTTTTAGTACTAGTTTATACAGTAGTTGAATTTGTTTGTATAAGAGATATCAATGATGGCTATATTTTCATAATTCTGAAAAAATAAGTAAACTAGCCTGGAAAGAGTTATTCTTAGTGAATCCAGAGTCACTGAGTTCCCATGATACTATTCAACTCTTGAAGCAGAGGCCATATTTTTCCTTCATTCTCTTTATTTTACAGTCATCAAATATTAAACTAAGAATACATATGCGGAAGAAAAACAACGCATGTCTCAAATTAGAGGACTCAGACTATTGCTGTCATGAGTAGAGGCATCTGGTCTCCTTCAGGTCTGTGAAATATAGTGTGACATTCGGTTCTGGGCACCATAAATTAAAAGGCCCACTGAGAGGTCTAGAATGGCCAGTGGGAAAGGGATATGGCTCACTAAAGTGAACATACAAGGGAAAAATAATATTTGAAGTTCCATGATGTGGAGGAGGTATTATATCTGTTCTAGAAGACTCTCAAGGTAAAGGGACAACCAAGGAAATAAAAACTCAGGGAGAGATTTTGGCTCATTCAGAACTGTTCAAAGCTGGTCTGGCTGGCCATTGGTTGAAGACATGGAGGGATTTCTTAGCCCTGAATGTGTTCAAGAGAAATGTGCATGACCACAAAATAATCATGTCATTAAAAATAATTCTACTATACAAAACTAAATTCTTCACCTGTGCCTGGGACTCTGTCCTTCTAAAGGATTTTGATCATCCAATCAGTTTCAACATCTATTTCTCCATCAGCCAATCAGCTTCAATAACTATTTCTCCATCAGCTCCTCTCATTATGATGTACGTTTCTGCTTCTTAAAAATGAGCATAAACCAAAACCTGGCACTTCCTGTATCTCCTTCAGCTGCCAACCTTTCTCTTGCTGCTTACAGCCACACTTTCTGTATGCTTGTCTGGATGCAGTGTAGATCATTTCACCCTGAACAGACTTCACAAATCACTCAGCCTGTGTACCTGTCCTTTGAGTGTGACCTTGCCAAGGTCATTCATGATTTTCATGTCAATGAATCCACTGGACACATGTCAGTCCTCAAGCTGAATGATCTCTCACGATGACTCGAAACATCCATATTCCTGGTGCTCCCACAACTACGTTTTCCTGGTGCTCTTACCATCTCCCTGAACCCCACTTCCCAATCTCATTTGTTATATCTTCCTCTTCTACCCACTCCTCAAATCAGAAGCCCAAGAACATGAATTTTAAGGATCCCAAGTGATCTGATGCCATGGTTTAGGGGCCACACATGAATGCTGCCATACATGGAGCTGTTCAGGGGCCACATGTGGAGAACGCTGCTGTACACGGTGGTGTTCAGGGCCACATTGGAGGACATCACCATGCATGATGGTGTCCAGGGCCACACAGGAGGATGCTGCCATACATGGTGGTGTTCAGGGCCACACTGGAGGATGCTGCTGTACATGGTGGTTTCAGGACCACATTAGAGGATGCTGCTGTGGTGGTGTTTAGGGCCACACTGGAAAATGCTGCTGTACATGATTGTGTTTGGGGGTCGCATGTGGAGGACGCTGCTGTTCATGGTGGTGCTCCCCAGGCTTCTTTCTGACTCTGCCTCCTCTACCACACATTCCCCTGGTTTCAAGGACATACAAGGTAAGGATTTCCAAATGTTTCTCCCTGGGGCCCCTAAGATGTAAATAGAACTGCCTTCTCAACATCTTCTCTTGGACCTAAGTAAACACATGCAAACGTCTCATCTTCATCTCCCAACCTCCTCTTCTTCCAGATTCTCTGTCTCAGGCCAACTTCTTGGGGCACAGATCAGGTGAAATGGATCCTGGAGTGGAACAGAAAATAACTGGCATAATCGACCTACCATTCCTCTAGTTGTTCATGCCAGAAACCTGGAAAACAGCCTTCATAGATCCTCTCCCCCACCATCCGACAGGCAGTGACTCACCAGATTCTATGGGCTCTATCTCCTAGATGCTACACTGATCTACCCACTTCCTGCCATCCTCGTTGCTACCACCCTCATCCAAACCACTATCATTTCCCTCCTGGACTATGTAAAGGAAAATAAAATCTCAGGACCCTCAAACTCCTTATGCCAAAGGGAAAGTTAAGCCTAGAAGCTGAGTAGGCCACACAGCCATCCTTGCCCCAGGTGAATAGCTGTTACTTCAAAACCTTGTATCAAAACATTATACATTGCCCAGTCCCCTACAGAAAGGCAAAAGGCCTCAGTCATCTCAGGATGACTGCCCCGACAAAATCACTTTAAGTATATTCTTTGCCAGCCTGTAAACTTTAAAAATGTATATCCTCCCATAAAACATGAACCTGTCAGTTGTAGCTCTAGATCTCCAATCTAATAAAGCCTGTTCGCCTCCACAGTGATAATGTAGATTGCTAATTTACCTTCACAGGTGCAGAACAAAGGCATGATGAGATCAGTCATTCCTCCACCTACAGAGGGATGTCTGCACAATTGATTCTTCCTTTACTCTGTTTTCCTCAAATGTTCATCTTATGCAAAATGTAGATTTACTGAACACTAAGTAAACTTTCACAGGAATCTAACCATTTGCCTCACTGCCTTCCTCCCAATTTTTTAAGGAAAATGTACAAATATTAAACATCCTGAAAACATCTTCTGAAAAAACAGCCATAGATACATCTGTGATTCACGTTTTTTCCTGGGCATGCTCTCAAGCTGCCACAATAAATCTCAACTGAGACACCTGCCTCAGCCACTCATTTTGGTTAACAATGACCACCTCCTCCTGCCTGGTACCCCTTCGTGAGAGGCCCCCGGTCGCCCTCTGAGCAGCATCCACATTCTGCATCTTGTTCTCCAAGGCTGTCCACTATCTCTCTCCTTTGCACCATGTTCCAGCCACCAGGGCCACTTTTTGGGCATCAGTGCACGTGTTCTCCTACAGCCTTCAGCACATGTCATACAATTTTTCTTTCTGGAGCAATCTTTATCTAAGTCCCAATCATTACATGGGTCTCAGCTTGAAGGTTGATTCCTCTAGAAACCCTTTCCCAAACTCCCGAAAATGCGTCAGCCCCTGTGATGGCCCTGATCAAATGATTTCCTATTTACCTTCACAGGTAAACCATAAGCTCCCTGAGGGCATAGCTATGTGTGTTTTCCCACCACAGAAAGTTGTAGTTTGGATCAGGCTTCAGAAGTTCTTCAGGGAGCAGAGAGAGAAAGATGCGTGTGTTTGTCATTGTCTCATGTGGCCTTGGGCAGGTGCGTGTCTGCCTTGTGTTCCCATCATCTCTCTGAGTTGGCCCCAGCAGAGTCCGAGGGATGCCCTGTGTGCAGTGCCTGCATCCCCTGCATCACCTGCCATGTGGGCTGCCTCCTTCCCACCAGGCTCCTTTCCTTCTGCTGGGGGTAGTTCCACCATTGCCTTTGTCCTGGCTCCATCCACAGCAGCCTCCTTCTCCGCCATGTCCAATCTCGAATCTGGGACTGGACAATCTGGGTGACAGGATGGAGGTCTTTGGTGCCTTGTATCGAATTCTGTGATCCTTCCTCCTTTGCTTTCTTTGGAACCCACATCTTCCATGATAAAGTCTACATTTGACAGAGCTTTGTGAAATGGTCATAGGAGTTTGGAAATCCAGGATATGCATGGCCGGCTCATTGTCTCTGAAGCCTCAGTGTTGAAAATGTTTCCACTGCTCCCTGTGCAATAATCTTCCAGATAAGCAGACAATTACAATTACATCTAAGCAGCCAGGCTTGAGACCCATTAGACCCAAGACTCAAGGGGACATTGAAAGACTCAGGAATATACATCTTTTATGACTCAATTATTCTAGGTCTCTCTGTCAATTCACTCCATGTCAGGATCTCTGTAAACCTCAAAGAAAAATATTAATAATGAAAAAAGCCTTGGAAGTTCACCCAAAGTGTGGGTAACTTGAGGTCCTCTGCCAGGAGGCATTAAAGTGAGAGACTCTTATTATAAACGAACAGGAAGGGCCAGCCAGTGCAGGCTCCACAGGGACGGTTGACCTTACATCATGTTTATGTGGAGCTGAATGTGAATGCTGCCCTCTGGGTGTGTCAGAGGCCTCAGAAGGACTGGCCCATCAGGCCATGCTGAGCAATAGCTTCAGGCCTTCGTGGTGACACATGTGGTACATCTGTCCTGGCTTCTCCTTGGCACACTCTCTTGTTTCCTGCCCCTGAAGCAGGGGCCCCAGCTGCTCCAACAGTGAGTGTGAGTCCATGGCCCACATTAAGGCTGGTGTTTCTCTCATGGACAGTGGAGGGTTGCCCTCGGGCCTCAGTGTCCAGGGGCATCCAAGGGAGAAATGTGTTGTTATGTGAGCACAATTTGTTGCTATAAAGATGGCTGCTCAGAGAAAGGCCATTGATAATCTCCCTGAAATTGATATCGAGAAACGCTTTTTAATGATAATCTTTAAAAGGTAGATTTATGTGAACTAATTCAGTTCAATGGAGAAAACACAGGCCTGGGTACTGGAGACCTGGATGGAGTTTCGGCCCTGATACCACTTCTGTAACTTGAAAAAGTCTCTTGACCCGTGAGATGCAGGGCTCACTAGCTCACATCAAATAACTTCCAACTCTAAAGATTTGAAAGTCTTTCCCAGCTCACGATGCTGGAATTCTATGACTGTTCTTTCTAAAATCATATCAAAAATGCTTTTTAACATCTACTCTAATTTGTTACCTCTAAGCACTTGTTAAAAGCTTAATCCAAACCCTGACCTCATGGAAGTTCTGATTACAGATGACTTCTTTTCAGTTTTGTTTTCACTGCTAAACAAGCATTTAGGGCCATGAAATCAACCCTCAAATAATCACAGCTGCATGCAGTCTCCCCAGAATTGTTCCGGGAGATGTATTAGCAAGAGAAATGATGGAGAGAGAGGAGCCGGGAGCTTCCGCCCAAGGTGAGGAGTGACTGTAATTCTTTCCTCTATGCAGCACGCAGCTGCTGCCATTTTCAGCCTACATGTTGCTTTATCTCCTGACGCATCTCCAGATGTTTCTCTGCAGGATAAAAGGATCAGCATTCATCTCAGAGGTCAAATTTCTAAATAAAATCAGTTAACTCTAGTAAAATGGACAATGATTTGAACATGAAAATGTTGTAGGATGTAGTCAGGACCTAGGGGGATATCGTATTCTTTAAGTATCTCGTTAGACTACACCTCCCCGTCCATTTCCCCACACCTCCACAAACTCAGCAGGTGTGTTCCAGGCCGTCTCCTCAGGCACAGGGCGCCCTGGTCCCAGGGCGTAACCTCAGACACAGGTCGCCTTGTTCAGCACTTTCTTTCTGTCCAGTTTCATCAGAGTGTGAGAGATTAGGTACAATCTGCACTGAATCCCAGAAATCCCCAAGCTCAAAGCCCTTCTTCTCCATGTCTTGGCAATTCTCTGCCAGCAATTCATTTCATGTGCTCTGTCTCATTCTTAAAAGTTAAGTAAAGCCCGTTTCTTTAAAATGCTGAATGGTTAGACTCTGATAAAAACAGGAACTTCCTTGTATTATTTGATAGCTACATTTACTAAATATTAGACCTGACTCTCCTTATTGCCACCCCACGGATATTTTCATAAGTCTTGCCTCAAGAGCCTTCAAACCGCTCTGGGCACCTGCTCACCATACAGGGGACTGGCTGCATGGAGAGATGCCCAAGGGGGGGCTTCCTGACTGCTTCCTCACCCATCTGTGTGAAAGACTTGACTATGTTTAATTTCCAAGTCATTACAAACCAACACTAATAAAATACCACAAAAATAAATTACCAGAAAAATACAATTTTAAAAGATATACAAAAGCAAGCCTAGGTTTTTATTAGACTTGAAACATGTAAAATTATGTTTCAATAAATATAATCAGAACATAGTATAGAAAAACTATCAAAAATGCACAACTGTTCATTGAAAAGTGTACACATCAGTACAGGCATAACTTTTGGTCCTTTTGCAATCATAACTAAATACAAACTTATGAACAAAACAGTAAACTTTCATGTCATGCTTTGAAAGCGTATTGCAAACATCAGCAATGGGTCTTTGATGAGACATATTTCTTCTCTGTTCATTGTCTAATCCATGTAAGAGAGCTGGAGAACCACTTCACCCAGGAAGAAGCTCACCCACCCTGTTTCCATGTTTTATCTTTGGAAGCCCAGAGACCATCCTGAAAGAGGTGTGTTGATGACATGGAAGAAGAGAGGTTGAATAATTTCATCAGTTTTAAGATTTTTATTTTGTGCTGGGTGAAGGGGCTCATGCTGTAATCCTAGCACCTTGGGAGGCCAAGAGAGGATCCCTTGAGCCCAGGAGTTCAAGAACAGCCTGGGCAACATAGTGAGACTCCCATCTCTACAAAAAAAATTTTTTTCAATTAGTCTGGCATTGTGGTGTGTGCCTGCAGTCCCAGCTACACAGGAGGCTGAGGTGGGAGGACCGCTTGAGCTGGGGAGGTCAAGGCCTCAGTGAGTCCTGATAGTGCCGCCACTCCCACTCTAGCCTGGGCAACAGAGCAAGACTCTCAAAAAAAAAAAAGAAGAAGAAATAGGCCGGGCGCGGTGACTCACGCCTGTAATCCCAACACTTTGGGAGGCCGAGGCAGGTAGATCATGAGGTCAAGAGATCGAGACCATCCTGGCCAACATGGTGAAACCCCGTCTCTACTAAAAATACAAAAATTAGCTGGGCGTTTGGCACGTGCCTGTGGTCCCAGCTACTCGGGAGGCTGAGGCGGAGGAATTGCTTGAACACGGGAGGCGGAGGTTGCAGTGAGCCCAGACTGCGCCACTGTGCTCCAGCCTGGCGACAGAGCAAGACTCCGTCTCCAAAAAAAAAAAAGAAATAAATAAAGATGTGATGCCTTCAGTCCCTCCACAGCAGTTATATTATGCATTCTGTAAAATTATAATTAATCTTAAATTATTTTTCAAGAAGAGAAATGGATTCTGGTTTTTATATGTTTCTGTTACAGCTGACAAGCTGGTCCTGAAATACCACGAGTGGACAGCAGTAGCGGCAGCGTCCACTCACTGTGTGAGTCCTGCAGGACCCAGGCCAGATTCTGCCTGGTCACTTGGGTGACAGTGGGGTGCCACTGCTTCGTGGCTGTAAAGCCTCTAATGGCTCACTGCAGACTTCTGTTCTCCTCTGTCCATGGCTCTAACCAGGCTTCGAGCAGCCCCAAGTCCTCTTCACTCTTGGAACTCACCTGGAAAGGGCGGGTGGTTCCTTCACCCTGGCACTTCAGTGGGTTTGGGATGGCACTGATGGGTGAGTGTCCTGCATGTGAGATTTCTGCACATGCATATGTTTTGTGTGTGTGCATGCGACGATGTGTACATATGTGCACAGGCTTGCACATGTGTGTGAAGCATGTGAAACTGAAGAGGAACACCGTAGGTGCTGTTCATTCTCGACTCTGCAGCTCCCTTGGCAGCAGTTTTCACCCACGCCCACCGTTTTTTATGCAGCAGATGTGTTTTCACACAAAACTGCCCACAGACATGCACTGCATGAATCAGACAAAAGCCGAGCCACTTGGTGCACAGGCATGGAGAGAGGAGAGACCCACTCCTGCTAGGGCAGCCTCTGGCCACCTTCTCAAATCCCTCACCAAGCAGGGTTTGAACCCCCTTCCAGTTAGAAGGTGAGGAAAAATGAGAGGGGAGTGTCCTGCCCTCAGCTTTGGCCACTGTCTCCATGCTCAGTCATGCTTGGGAAGAACCTCACAACACCAGCTCCCCCAAGCCCAAGGTCCTCCCGGGGGCCTGTCCTGAACTTCAGCAGGGACAGATTCATTAGGACTTAGATCTCAGTGACAAATAATCAGTGACTTAAAGTCTATTGATATTTTAAGAGGATCAAAAGTGAGTGAAAGAGCTGCCCTCCGGAGGCCTCCTCAGCTCTCTCACACTTGCTGGGGCCCACCTCCTTCTCTGGCATAGAAACAGCTAGAAATCAAAATATTTAACAAAGGAAGGAAAAGAGGAATAAATAAAGGAAGGGAGGTAAGAATGAGAGAAGGGAGGTAAGAAGGAGACTGAAACCTTATGAAATCCCCTCTTGTTGGTTGAAATCCCACCCTCTGAGTCACACGCACCTTGCAGGTTTGTGTTTGTGCTGAATGGACTAGGCCCAGCGGCTGAGCCGGGAGGCTGAGGCTGTCTTCTGTCCATCACATGTGATAACTTAAAAGTGCTGTGCAAATAGAGGATGTAAGAATTAGAGAAATTTAGCATTCTCTCATTCTGCAGTGAAATGAGTGAGAAGTGCTAAGTGATAGGACTGATAAGTGATATGACTTGCATTAAAACACATCCTCATGCGCTCAGGGGACCTGGAGCCTCTCACTCATCTGTCTGTTCACGTGTCCAACGCATATCCCTGGAGCTTCTCCTGCAGGCCAGCGTGGGAATTCTGTGATGAAAACATGGCTCCTGTCTTCAGGGAGCTTGTGATTTCCCCAGGGACAGAGAGGCCATCAGGTCATGAAGACGCACAGTAACTGCTGAGGTGAGCAGGCACTGGGAGCTAAATAAACACAGCTGGGAGGAGCCTCTAACTGGGGAGATTTTCCTGGGGGAGGAGTCCAGTGAGCTGAGCCCTAAAGGACCAGAGGAAGTAAGCCGCATCGAGGGGTCGAGGGAGGCCTGGGGAGGCTGTTCTTAAGCAGGGAGCAGAACACACAAAGCCCCCAAGGCCCATGAACTCTATGGCTCTGTGGGCTCACAGCCAGCCCAAGCCTGGGTGGGCACAGCCTCCCTCAGTTCCACCACCCTGTCTGCAAGGAGCAAATAAACCTCAAAGCACTTTGTCATCTCAGTAAACACAACAGGTGACTCAGGGCATTGCATCCTTGATTATGATAATTTGTAAAAGTAATATAAGCACATTTGAGAACATGTTGAAAATAAAAGACGAAAAATATGTACCTTTAATCTTGTCACTGAGCATAGTGAACATAACCATTTAGATATATTTCCTTGTATCCTTTTCTATATACAAAAAGAGTTAATCATAATTTATGCAGAATTTTATGATGAGATTTTTCACGAACCTTTATGCTGTAATCACTGGTGTATTTTACACCCGACGGCCAGCACCATGGCATGAAACCTGGGCTCAGCCTCGTCTTCCCAGATGTAGTGCCATGAGGGACCCCTGGGATTTGACGTGGAGGCAGGGGCGTCCTTCAGTCTTGCAATCCACTCACTGAACATGTGCCAGGCCTGAGCCAGGCAGTAGCAAGAAAGACCCATGATGCCCCAGTGGCTCTGACATTTCAGCATGGAGACAGACAGCTTGGGTCTTAAAAAGCGACAGAAACCAAGCAAGATGATTACAACATGCAATTCACGTTGTGAAGAAACTATCACAAGATTTTATCAAATGAGATGATAAAGGTTTTATAAATTTGAAAGCCAAATAGAAAATTAATATTAAGGTTATTTTTATTAGTGACATAGTTCATTTCTAAGATAATTGATAGTATGTTTAGACTAAAATTTTCATAAGAAATATTTGATATTAATGGAAATAATCGTGTTTATTACAGAAGTGGTAAAAGGGAGCAGGCTGGGTGACCTTTTCTGCTGATTTATTACCTTGTAAAGATTCCAGGAAGTATTTTTAAAAACACCATTTTCTGGTCTCTTTAAACACATACACCAGGAAAGTGGCCAGGATGCAAAGTTGTAAGCTCTTGGAGGATTTCAAATATATCCCCACACTAGGAGGTAAAAAAAAAAAAAAAAAAAGGCACATTCTGCCTTTGATCCCAAAGAGGAGACAAAGTTGTTTTACAAAAATTGCTTCTCTGGAATTTCACGAGTAAAGTGCCCTTGTCAAGGCTGGTCCAGCAACACAGTGTAGCAGGCCAAGTTTGCACTCACGCAGATTACCCCTCTTCCTGCGGCTTTCTGTGTGCCATACTCTTTTCTCACTTTCTGATAAGCTTTCCTAGGCTCAGCGGCTTCTGGCTTCAAGCACATGGCCACATCCTGTTTGTTTCCTTTAACTGAAACTTCAGTGTTTTACATACTCTCATCATTGTTCATGCAAAGCCTGCTTTTAAAAATTAATTTATTTAAACAACTCAACAACTACCTACAAAAGTACCACCCCAAATGAAAAGTAGGGCATCAGGGAAGAACCTACCTGCCTGAATGCTCCCATCCCACCCTCTCCCTATATGGCTGATGCCTGTGTCTTGGCTTCCCGCACATATTTGTCTATCTTGTAAATATGTCCCTAAAAATCATGTGGCTTCAGTCTTCGTTGTGTTTTTAAAATATTTTGGGATTTTCACTTGCCAGGCAAAATTAAATTGTTACGATTTATATATCTGATTGCATGTAGCTGTATTCTTCACCTGGAGTGCTGTAAAATAATGTATTGTTTGAATGTGCAACAATTTATCCATTTTCCTGTTAGAAGTCATTTGAATTGTTTCCAGATTTTTGCTTTCATGAGAATGAAACATTGTTGCTCATGCCTTTGGTGCCCACAGGGAATAGGAACGCCCGCAGCTCCAGCACAGGGAAAAGCTGCCATCCACGGCAGCAGCTCCAGCTTTATCCCCCAGGAATGTGCATGGGGTCCAGGCCATCGGCGTCTGTCCCTGCACTTGGCACCATCAGATGTCACCATGTTTTCCCACTTGAATGGGAGTAAAACAGTATCTCTGTGATTTGGCCTTGCATTTTCCTGATCACTAAGGTTATTCAGCCTCTGCATATATTTGTTGGTTAGATGTTCCACTTTCTGTGAACTGTGTGCTGCCTTTTGGACACTTGTAATTGAATTATCAGTCCTTTTCTTGTTGATTTATAATAGTTTTTTGGATTATAGACACTAATCCTTTGTACATTTTGTGCTGAACGTATCTATTTCCATGTTGTAATATGTTTCCAATTTCTTTAAGGTAATTTGATTTTCTGTTATTGATAACACTTGTTGGGCTTAAGAAATCTTTTTCTACATCAAAGTCTAGAAGATTTTCACCTATATTTCCTATTGTTTTCATTCTTCCTAATGAAATGGAGCAGTGTCAACACATGCACAATTTCTGCTGCATTCTCAAGTTGTGCCGAGCAGCAGCTTGGAATTGGTGTGCGGGCTTTACTGAGGCCATATGCTTTTGAGGCTTTTTACCTAACACGGAATGAAAGATCTGGATCCTTAATTATGTGATTTAAGGTATCAACATAAATGGAAAGCATATTGTAGAGAGCTCCTCCCAATGTCTTTCCGTTTACTTGAAAGTGCCTAATTCCTTAGAATGGGGACACCCAAAATGTCCAGGGTCCTCTGGGGTACTACAGGATGTCATCGGAACAGTTGATATAGACTCATTCCTCTTTCATGAGAAACTTTTTCTTGGAGTGACCAAAACAGGATAAGACTTGGGGTCATCCTGCTCTGACTGCTCTTGCTCCAAAATCAGCAAAATTCCTTCTCGCTGTGAAGAGCTTTTGAAAATATCAGTTACAAGTCATCACTGTGATTCATCCTAAAAGCAAAATTACTCTGCAGTAGATGCATGCCTAACTTTGATAATAAGTATATTGCAACCATGAAAGGAAACTATAATCTCAAACCCCAAATTCACTATGCCAAAAGGGAAAGGTGAGCTTGGGAACTGAGTTACAAATGAACAACTCTCTTTCCTTCTGTTAAACAGAGACCTCCCTGGGTGGCCTTTCTTATCCTGACAGTGTAAATTAACAGCTCATCTTTGTGGGTGCAGGACCAGACATCATCACACCACCACCCTGAGATGAATGCATGTTTGACCTCTTCCATCCTGTGTATACTTTATCTTGTGCAAAGTGCATATTCACTGAGAGAGAGACAGCCACATACTCAGCTGTTCCTCTCCCTCCTTTCACGTGCAGCTTGTGGATTCAGTGAGCACTAATCAAAGCCCCACAGAATGCAACTGCTCGTCTGATTTTTTCTACCTTCTCTTTTTTTCTTTTCCTCCTTCCCCTCCTGCCCGCATTTTCCCTTTAGATATTGAGGCCTTCAAAACTCTCTTTGGAAAAAGTATGGGCCACAGGTCCTACTGCGGTTGGTGTCTCTTTTTCCTGAGTACATGCTCAACCTCGGCAAAATAAATCTCTACATTGATTGAGACCCGTCTCAGGCACTCCTTTTGGTTTACACAACATCCAGGCAACATGCACTATGATTTGAAAGAAATAATGTTCGTGTCAGCTATGCAAAGCCTTCCATTCTAAAAACAGCACACACGTTACTTTAGTCATTTCGAGCAGACAAAAAGAAAGGAGTCCAATTTACTGACTAAAAAAAAATGAAAGCAGATGGATTGCACCTGGCTAAAGTATTCCTTGACTAACAAACCAGGAAATTCCAGGCTATGTTAACATCCACAAGACCTAAGTGAGAGTTCACACCCAGCCTGCTGCCCAGATCGCAGGAGACTTCTTTAGAATGTTTTCACATTTTTTGAAGTTTAACACAAGAAAATGTCCAAAGCGTAAACACAAAGCACTCACTCACGTGGTCACCACCCTGGTAAAAGCATGGGACGTTTGCAGGCAGAACCTGTGCCTACCTGACCAACACTCTTGCCAGCAGTAGTCTAGCTTTGCCTGGCTCTGAACGTCGTGGAATGAAATGGAACAGAGTGCTTCTTTGTGGCCTGGCTTCTTTATTAGCCTGTGCTGCAGATGCTGTAATGATCCACTCAGAACCCCCTGGGTTCTTGCAGCTGCTGGAAGTATGGACAGCAGAGGGCCTGCAACTGCCCACTCCCCTGGGGGATTGCTTGGCGGGGAAATGTTGCCTTACCCAAGGCCCCACCCTTTGTCCAGGGCTCCCTACATCCATTGACCACTCCAGGTGGGAGTGAAAGGCACACATTAAGGACCACTCGGGAAGATCATTGCAGTATCAGAGTTTCTGTAGGTCAGCTGAGGCCTCTGTTGAGACTGCATCCCAGGCAGATTCTTTGCCCAACCCTACTTCCCTCCCACAGGTGCACTCCTAAACAAACCTCCAGCATAATCATTTCCATGTCACTGTCTTCCCAGGAGCCAAGTCTGTGAAGCCCACACCAGCAGCAGTAAAAGAGGACAGACACTGGGACGTGATCTTGGAGCTGAATCACCTGCCACCAGAGATAGGTGCTATTGCAAGGCGAAGCAGCAAATGCCCCTGGCACAAGGAGCCATGCTAGTGTCAAAACTTGCACCAGAGGTCAGTGGGGATCACAAACCAGCAGGTGTGATACAAAAGACATTTGAGAAATATGGGGAAATAATAATTAGCAGGACCCAGAATCTCATGGCTGCCATCAACTTCGATGAACGCTTTGAAGAAGGAAGTGACTAGTCAGCAACTAAAAGCTGAGTGTGAACCCTAGAGGGCTCCCAGGAGCATTAAAAGGGCTCTCAGGCCAGGCGCAATGGCTCATGACTGCAATCCCAGCCTTTGTGAGGCTGGGGAGGGTGGATCACCTGAGGTCAGGAGTTTGAGACCAGCCTGACCAACATGGAGAAACCCCATCTCTATTAAAAATACAAAAATTAGCTGGGTGTGGTGATGCATGCCTGTCATCCCAGCTACTCAGGAGGCTGAGGCAGGAGAATCACTTGAACCCAGGAGGCAGAGGTTGCAGTGAGCCAAGACTGGGCAAGATCACGCCATTGCACTCCAGCCTGGGCAACAAGAGAGAAACTCCATCTCAACAACAACAACAAAAAGGCTCTCGATTTAAAAAACAAAAAAGCAGTTCTCATCTCCTACAGGTGGAAATCATGACCCATCTCAGGACTGGATCTCAAAAGTTGCAGCTCCCAAGAAGGGCAAACCCTCAACCTCACTGGGTTTCTTGTGTCAAAGCCAGGTCCACAGATGAAGGAGAATTTGTCAGCTTGGAAGCACTCTTGTGGAATATAGGAGAGGACCCTAGGCAACGGTGAAACCCTGCTAGGCTGAGCCCTACAAGTGAGTGTTGAAAGCGTGAAGCTCTGCAGTGAGTGAGGTGGAATTCTGTGCCAGAGCTTTCCTGGAGGGTGCTGAAGTTAGGGGGTTCACAGGCTCAGGGAAGAGGTTGGGGGCAGACAAGCAGCCGGAGGACTGTCACCACAGCGTCTCCATCAGCTCAGGCTGCTGTCAGACGCCATGGATTCGGTGGTCTCAACAACAAACATTTATTTCTCAGAATTCTAGAGGCCAGCAGCTCTGGTGTCTGCTGTGGGTGCCTTCCCCTGTGGCAGAGGGAGGTCGAGAGAGAGACAGAAAGAGCACTGGTCTCTTCCTCTTCTTCTAAGGGTGCTAACCCCATCATGGGGGCCATACCCTTATGATCTCATCTAAACCTAATTACCTCCAAAAAGCTCCACCCCCAAATATCATTTATGCTGGGGATTAAGGCTTCAACCTGTGAATTTGGGGAAGATGCAGACATCTGGACCATCACTCATGGGAAGTCCCAGGGGAATGTGCGGGCGGCAGGAGAAATGGTGGCTCGCATGCAGGCTGGGCTGCTAGCAGCAGAGCCATCATGGAAGGAGGCTTTCCGACAGCTGTGGGGCAAAAGGACCCTGAACAATCCAGACTACATGGCTGCGCATCACCTTCAGGAGCCTGGTGGATGCATTATCTTCATCTGTGACAAGGCTGGAGTGGCCTTGAGGGAACCTGACCCACAGAGGGTTAACAGAACAGTGTCCCTGGATGCAAAACAGATGGGTGGTGAAAAGAGGCACTAGAAAAAGGCACTATACAGTGTGTGCAATGCAAAGAAATCAAGGAGGAAAATGAAACAGGCAATGGTCACCCCAGCACAACTCAGGGACTCGCCCGGTTTCCAGACTCACACCAGTGAGGGGACAATTTGAGGGAGCCACCAGGTCCACAAGAGAAAGGAGCTTGATCCAGGATGGTGAGTCCACATGGCACTGATTCCCTCAGTCCTTCCTGACCCACGATGGCGGGTGCTCATGGTGCTGATTCCTCAGTCCTTCCTGACCCACAATGGCGAGTGCTCATGGTGCTGACTCCTCAGTCCTTCCTGACCCCCGATGGTAAGTGCTCATGATGCTGACTCCCCAGTCCTTCCTGACCCACAATGGTGGGTGCACATGGTGCTGACTCCCGCAGCCCTTCTATATGCAGGTGACTGCACCAGAGCAAAGGGGTAATACCCAGACTTTTCAAAGACCCTTTAGCACAACAAGTCAAGTTGACATTGATATCCAATGGTCCAAAATGTCACCATGGCCCTTCTGTAATAGAACCCTGCCTCAGGTCCAGGTCACAATGAGTCCACTGAACACAGAGGCCACTTGTTCACTATCTCCTAGGTCCCCAAATGTATAGTTAGAATATACTTTCTTGGCAGGTAACATAATCTCCATGTTGCTTCCTTCTCTGTCCAACCCTGCTCCTTCTCCTCTCTATCCACTTCTGTTGATCCAAAGAGCTTTCCCTAACAACACCAGCATGTCCACCTCCAGTTTTTAATTACAGATTAAATTTATTAGGAACCCTAGGGCTACTCAGGCTTTCTATTTCCCCTTGGGTTGTATTTGCTTAGTTGTACATTTCCAGTAATGTGTCCATTCTACCTAAACTATCATATGTTAATCTCTTTTATTATTTCTAGTAGCTTCTTTTGTAAATTCTGTGGTATTTTCTATCTACACCATTATGATTACTGCAAGTAGTGCCAGGTTTTTTTTTTCCTATACAACCTATATGCCTTTTATTTATATTTATTCCTTTTTTCACTTACTAGGACTCCCAGTACAATGTTAAATTGGAGAGTACAAATGGATACATATCATGAGTGCATGCTGATTTTTATCAAATGCATTTCAGTCTCTATTGGTCATATTGTTTTTCTTTTTTGTCTGTAATATGTTATGTTACACCATTTGTAGCATTACTATGTTTTATTATAACATGATATGTTACATTGTTTGATTTTCAACTTGAGTAAGCCTCATATTCCTGAGATAAAATGCTTGGCTTTCATGCATCTCCCTTTTAAAATATAGATTCAATTTACTGATATTTTGCTGAGGATTTTTACCCCTCTGTTCATGAGGAATATGGTCTATAGTTTTATTTTCTTGCCTTTTTCTGGTTTTGGCATCAAGAGAATGCTGGCCTTACTAAATGAATTTAGAAGAGTTTTCTTTCCTTTCTCTATTTTCAGGAAAAGAATGTGTAGAGTTGGTATTTTTTTTCTTTGAATACATGGTCTTATTTCTTAGTATAATCATCTGAGCCTGGAGTTTTCTTTGTTGGAAAATTAACTACAAATTTAATTTCCTTAGTGATACAGAGTTATTCAGATTATCTTTGTTTTCTGGATGAGATTCGGTAATTAATGTCTTTCAGGAAATTTGTCTATTTAATCTTAATTATCAAATTCATGGGCATAAATTTTTCATAGTAACCCCTTATTTTACTTTTAATTTATGTAGGGGCTGTAGTGACATCCCTTTATTTAGTTCTGATAATGGTAATCTGTGTCTTCTCTCACTGCTTATGGGCCAGTACTGTTAGAGGTTTACCAATTTCAGCGACCTTTTCAAATTTTCTTCTAATCATTGCTTCAGCTAGATCCCACAAGTTTTGACATGTTTCATTTTTGTCTTTATTTAGTTCAAAATATTTACTAATTTATCTTGATAGTTCCTTACTAATCCATAGGTAACTCAAAGGTATGTTATTTAATTTCCAAATATTTAAGGATTTTTCATCAATCTTAATATTATTCATCTCTAGTTAAATTCCCTCATTGTCAAAGCATATACATTTTGTATGACTTCAATTAAACTCGTTTTAAATTCATTAAGGATTGCTTTATGTCCCAGAATGTGGCCTATCTTGATGAATATCTCATTTGTGCTTGAGAATATGCACTGGAGGCATCTTGAGATACCTATTCTGCTGTTAGGTCATATTGTTTGATTACGTTGGTCAGACATATAGATCATTACTGATTTTTTCTCTACTTTTTCAATTGATTACTGAGAGAGAAGTATTGAAATCTGCAAATACAGTTGTGGATTACATCTCATTTCTATTAGTTCTTGCTTCATGTATTTTCAAGCTCTGTTGTTAGGTGCATAAACACTTAGGATTATTATGTTTTCTTGATGAATTGAAAAATTACATTAATGTCCCATTTTTACCTTTTGGTTTCCCTCCTTCTGCAGACTACTTTGTCTGTCATTAATATAGCCACTACAGCTTTCTTTTGATTGATTAGTGTCTGCATGGCATATTATGACCCAGCATGTAGTTAGGCAGTATTTATTTACACAAATTGACAATCTTTCTCTTTTAATTGGTGTATTTAGACCATTTACACTTAATGTAAGTATTAAGACACTTGGATGTATTTATACTATTTTATTACTTTCTTCTTTGTTTCCTTTCCTGAATTCTATAGGGTCACTTAAGTATTATCAGTATTCTACTTCAACTTATCTATCTCTTTATAATTTTTTTAGTGGTTGTGCTAGAGATTATTAAATCCCTACATAGTCAACTTAGAGTTGATAATGCACCACTTCAAGTAAAATGTAGAAATATTGCAGCTATATCGGTCCTTTTACCCTCCCCCATTTATGTTACATTTTAAAAATATGTTACATCTACATGCACTAACATTCCCTGAAATTCTTTAAATTTTGCTTTCAATAACAGTATATGTTTTAAAAATCTTCAGATAAGAAAAATTATTTGTTATATTTTCCCATGTTTACTCTTGAAGTTTCAGGTTTTCTTCTTTTTCTTTTCTACAGACTGAAGAGCTTCTTTTAGCATACCTATATTTCATTGAATATAAAATTCTAGGTAGCCACTCTTTTCCTTTGGCACTTTAACGATGTTGTTCTACAGTCTTTGGTTCTGTAGTTTCTGATAAGAAATTCACAGTCATTCAAATTGCTACTTCTCTATATGTAAAGTGTCATTTGTTTTCTCAGCTGCTTTCAAGATTTTTACTTATCAGTTTAAGAAGCTTTTGGGCTGAAGTTATGAAGTTTCCTACATTTATTAATTTGCATATGTTGAATGAACCTTGCATCCCAGAGATAAAGCCTACTTGGCTGTGATGGATAAGCTTTTTCATGTGCTTCTGGATTCAGTTTGCCATTATTTTGTTGAGGATTTTGTACCACTGTTCATTAAGGATATTGGCTTGAAATTTCAGAGCTTGTTATTGGTCTGTTATGGGATTCAATTTCTTCCTAGTTCAGCCATGAGAGAGTGTATGTGTCCAGGAATTTATCCATTTCTTCTAGGTTTTCTAGTTTATGTGCATAGAGGTGTTCGTCATAATCTCTGATGGTTGTTTGTATTTCTGTGGGGTCAGTGGTAATGTCCCCCTTGTCATTTCTGATTGTGTTTATTTGAATCATCTCTCTCTTTTATTAGTTTAGCTAGCAGGCTATTGTATTAATTTTTTCAAAAATAAGCTCCTGGATTCATTGATCTTTTGAATGTTTTTGTGTTTCTCAGTCTCCTTCAGTTAAGCTCTGATTTTGGTTATTTCTTGTCTTCTGCTAGTTTTGGGATTTGTTTGCTCTTGGCTCTCTAGTTATTTTAGTTGTGATGTTAGGTTTTTATCTTGATGTTAGGTTTTTAAGCTTCTTAAGCAGATAAAGAACTTCAGCAAAGTCTCAGGATATAAAATCAATGTGCAAAAATCACTGGCATTTCTATACACTAACAACAGTGAAGCCAAGAGCCAACTCATGAATAAACTCCCATTCACAACTACCACAAAAATAATAAAATACCAAGGAATACAGCTAACTCGGGTGGTGAAAGTTCTCTACAAGGTGAACTACAAACTACTGCTCAAGAAATCAGAGATGACATAAAGAAACAGAAAAACATTCCATGCTCATGAATAGGAAGATCATTAACACAGCCATTCTGCCCAAAACAATTTATAAATTCAACTCTAGTGTTATTAAACTATCATTGAGATTCTTCACAGAACTAGAAAAAAAAACTATTTTAAAATTCAAATGAAGCCGAAAAAGAGCCCAAATAGCCAAGGCAATCCTTAGCAGAAAGAACAAAGCTGGAGGCATCATGCTACCCAACTCTGAACTATTAATGTATTACAGGGCTACAGTAACGAAAATAGCATGATACTGGTACAAAAACAGACACATAGACCAATGGAACAGAATAGAGAACTCAGAAATAAGACTGCACACCTCAACTATCTGATCTTTGACAACCTCACAAAAACAAGCAATGGAGAAAGCATTCCACATTCAATAAATGGTGCTGGGATAAATGGCTAACCATACGCAGGAGATTAAACTGGACCCCTTCCTCATGCTGTATACAAAAATGGACTCAAAATGGATTAAAGACTTAAATGTAAAATCCAAAACTATAAAAATACTGGAAGACAAGATACCCAATACCATTCAGGATGTAGGCACAGGCAAAGATTTCATGAGGAAGATGCTAAAAACAATTGCAACAAAAGCAAAAATTGGCAAATGGAATCTAATTAAACTAAAGAGCTTCTGCACAGCAAAAGAAACTGTCAACACAGTAAGCAGACTAGCTACAGAATGGCAGAAAATATTTTCAAACTATGCATCTGACAGAGGTCTAATATCTAGCATCTATAAGGAACTTAAAGAAATTTACATGAGAAAAACAACCCCATTAAAAAGTGGGCAAAAGATATGAACAGACACTTTTCAAAAGAAGACATACAGGTAGCCAACAATAGTATGAAAAAAAGTTTGACGTTACTGATCGTTAGAGAAATGCAAATCAAAACTGCAATAAGATACCATCCAACACAAGTCAGAACAGCTATTATTTAAAAGTCAAAAAAATAACATATGGGTGGGGTGTGGTGGCTCACACCTGTAATCCCAGAACTTTGGGAGGCCAAGGTGGGCAGATCACCTGAGATCAGTAGTTTGAGTCCAGCCTGGCCAACATGGCAAAACCCTGTCTCTACTAAAAATACCAAAAAATTAGCCAGGTGTGGTGGCACATGCCTATAATCCCAGCTACTCAGGAGGCTGAGGCAGGAGAATTGCTTGAACATGTGAGACAGAGGTTGCAGTGAGCTGAAATTGCACCACTGCACTCCAGCCCGGGTGACAAAGTAAGACTCTATCTCAAAAAAATTTTAAAAATTTTTTAAAATAACAGATGCTGATGAGGTTGTGGAGAGAAAAGAATGCTTATACACTGTTGGTGAGAGTGTAAGTTAGTTCAACCATTGTGCAAGACAGTATGGTGATTTCTCAAAGGCCTAAAGACAAAAATACCATCCAACCCAGCAATCCCACTACTGGGTATATACCTAAAGGAGTATAAATTGTTCTATTATAAAGACACATGCATGCAGATGTTTACTACAGCACTATTCCTGATAAAAAGACATGGAATCAACCTAAATATCTATCAATGATAGACTGAATAAAGAAATGTGGTACATATACACCATGGAATACCATGCAGCCATAAAAAAGAATGAGATCACATCCTCTCCAGGGTCATGGATGGAGCAAACTAATACAGAAACAGAAAACCAAATACCCCATGTTCTCATTTATAAGTGGGAGCTTGATGATGAGAACACATGGACACATAGAGGGAAACAACACACACTAGCGCCTAGTGGAGGGTGGACAGTGAAAGGAGGGAGAAGATCAGGAAAATAACTAGTGGGTACTAGGATTAATACCTGGGTGATCTGTAAAACAACCCCCATAACACAAGTTTACCTATGTAATAAACCTGCACATGTACCCCTGAACTTAGAGTTTTTAAAAAGAAAAAAAAAACTTTAAAAAATATTTTTATTTATCTTTGGTTTCCAGCAGTTTAATTGTAACATATCAAGATACAATTTGTTTTTAGTTTATCCTAGTTGGAGTTCACTATGTATTTTATCAAATTTAAAACACATGCTTTAAGGTTTTGGTCATAATTTTCTCTATCATTTTTTTCTTCACCAATCTATTTCTTTTCTCCTTTTGGGACTCCAATCACTTTGATATTATACTTTTTGATATAGTCCAATGGCTACGTCAGGCATTCATAATTTTTAAGCGTATTTTTTTCTCTCTGTAGATAAATTCCATTGCTCTATCTTCAAGTTCACTGTCGTTTTCCTTTTTTTTAATCTCCATTCTTCTATTAAGCCTATCCAATAAGATTATTTTTTATTATGATGATGATTATTACTTTTATTATCATTGTTACTTCAGATTTTGTAGTTTTCAGTTCTAAAATATCCAATTGGTTCTTTCTTATAGTTTCTATGTCTCTGCTGTGAATTTCCATACTTTCATCATTTCAAAAGTATTAATCTTTATCTCATAGAGCATGTTTACAATAGCTGCCTCAAAGTCTCTCTTTTAATTCCAACATCCAAGTCATTTTAGGAGTGGCATCTGTTGATTATCAATTCCATTGAGAATTTGACACATTTTTGGTTCCTAGTACACAGGAGTAATTTCGAATAGTATCCTTAGCATATAGCCTATTATGTTTTGAAAGTGTGGGTTCTGTCAAATCCTCTGCAGATATTGACATTTTGTCTTATCAGGCAATCAACTTAATTAAGTTTAGACTAAAAATTTGATCTCACTTTACATAGGTGGTAATTACAATATCAGCTCCATTGTCAAATCTTTTGCTATGCTTATTAGGTGTACATATGAAATGTTTTCATAAATAGTATTTTCATTATTTTTCAGTTCCTAGTATATTCTAATTTCTCTTTTGATTTGTTTTTATCCATCACTTATTTAAAAGTGTTTTTACCTGTTATCACAGATATTTTGAGAAATATACAAAAGGAGAGAAAATAGAATAGAAAGCCACCATACACTTTCACTCACCTCGATAATTACCAACTTAGGATCAATCTCATTTTATCTGTACACTCACACATTCTACTGGATGATTTTGAAGCCATTCCAGTAATGAAATAATTTCATCCAGAATTATTTCAGCATGTATCTCTAAAAGATAAGAACTCTTTTATAAACATAACCACAATTACATATTACACATTAAAAATTAAAGTGAGAGAGAGATCCAAGATGGCCGATTAGCAGCAGCTCAGGATTGTAGCTCCCACTGAAAGCGCAGAGAGTGAGTGGACGCCACATTTTCAGACAAATTTTTATTGCCCACAGACCAAGAGATTCTTGGTGGAGGAGCCCCACGGGTCGCCAG